>CM058044.1:35903176-35938907 GCA_030169165.1 Centaurea solstitialis | reverse complement strand
TCAAGCTCCATTCTATTAAAGTTCTTGGTGAGGTCCTCTAAACTACTTTTATACACAGCACTCTCTATTCTGAATCTCGCGACGAGAGCTCTTTCCGTTTGGAGTTGGCTCTCGAGTCTTAGAGTTTCAGACTTAGACAGTTCAACAGGTTTTGACAATAATGAACAAGAATTTACCTCAGCTTCATCATCAGTTGAGTCATTAGGGGAACCAGATATGCAGGGTTCCTCAAAGTCAGCCATGATGCAGTGTCCTTGCACGGTGGAAGGGCCTTCATCATCTGAGTCCTCTGGTTCCATGACCCAGTCTTCCTCATCAGTCAACAGCACCTTTCCAAGCTCTTTCTTCTTCATCATGGCAGCGTTCTTCTCAAAGTAAGCAGAGTCTTTGAGCTTTTTCTTGCAATCAGATGCATAGTGACCCGGGTCACCACAGTTGTAGCAGGTGGGAACCCGAGCAGGATTTTTGTTTTGGTTGGCTGCAGGTGGAGCTTCTAGAGCTGTTAGCTTGTTCTGTTGTGGTGGTTCAGTTCCACCGGTGTTGTTGTACTGACGACCTTCGTCATTTGAGTTCTGGTTCTGGTTGTTACTATTAAAACCAGATTGGTCGTTCCACCTTTGATTGTAACCACCTCCCTGATAACCTCTGTTTCTGTGGTAGTTGTTGGAGTTGTAATCCTGATCCCTTTGCTGTTGCTGGTTGTTGTTGTAACCTTGTCTTTGATCTTGATAAGATCCTTGATGGTTGTACCCAGAACTATCACGTTGTTGATAGTTGTTTGATCTCCCCTGATCGTTCCTTTGAAAGCTTTCTTTGGACTGGTACCTGCCTTGGTTAGACTGACCTCCTACAAACTGAGGTCCTTGTCTGAATCTGTTGAAGCGTTGGGGATTTCCCCGAAATTTAGCCATCAAGGCGAAGGAGTTCTCCAGCTGAAACATTTCCTCTTCGGTAAGTCCATCATCAAGAACTACAGGTTCTTCAACGGTGTAGTTTTCATGAGAGGACGATCCTCTGTTTGACATCAAGGCCAGTGTAGGAGGATCGATTTTCTTTTCAGTTTTACCGAATAAGGTTTCTTCATGTGGCAGCATCATGCTGTATAGATCATGAAGTCCAAGTTGGCCAAGATTCTGGCTCACTTGAATGCTGATCGTGACTGACTGCCAGAGTTTGTTCAATCGTTTGAGGAATTTCACATTCACCTCGTATTTGTTCTTTTCCAGTCCAAGTCTCCGTAAATCGTTTACACAGATGTTTAAACGATTATAGGTCTCAGTCAGTGTCTCTCCTTCACGAGCACAAAAGCTTTCATACGCGTTCATCGCGTTCTCCTTTTGGCCTTCAAGTGCTTTGTCTCCACCTTGCATTTGCTGTTCAATGCCCAGCCACATTGCTCTAGCATCGTTACAGTTGTCAACTCTCGCAAACATGTCATTAGGCAGTGCCATGGTGAGTAACGTGAGAGCACGTTTGTCAATGGCTGCCCGGGCACGTAGTTCATGAGAGAACATGTCATATGGTTTTTCAACCTCATATGCAAGTAGATAGGAGTGACTTCAATTCTGGCTACTTCGGCTACAGTAACCGTAGGTCTAATTGGTCCCTCAGTGATAGAGACCATCAGTTTGTCATCCGGTAGATCAAGTAAGTTAATCATTCGGCGTTTCCATTGCTGGTATTCGCCGACGACTAATACTAGAGGTCGAGTTTCAGAACCGATACTAATTATCTCTTTCGACATCGTGTCCTCAGAAGTAGGATCTGTTTTGAGTAGATGGTGTTTTTTGATTGGACAGAGCTTCCGCGCTTAAAGCACTTTCCTTTTTGGAAATTCAAAAATTTCAAAAAGAAAGGCCAAGGCGGGAAAAAGCAAAAGTCCCGATTCGGGAAATGAGAGTCCCGATTCGGGATTTCAAATTTCCGATTCGGGAATTGATTGAGTTCCAATTCGGGAGAGGCTCAAGTTCCGATTCGAGAGATAAGTTTACCGAATCGGGATATGAATATCCAATTCGGGAAACAAATGATCCGATTTGGGAAAATGATGAGTTCCGATTCGGGAAATCAAATGTACCGAATCGGGACACGAATGTCCAATTCGGGAATTGATAGTTCCGAATCGGGAACTTGCTAAATAAGCAAAAACAGCCTCTAAAAGTTGTCCAAATCTACCAAAACGATCGCTCTGATACCAATTGTGAGTCCATAAATCAATGAGGATACGATAAATGGACCAGTGCAAGCGATTACAATAGATAATAATGCTCAAACAGCGGTAATCAAGCGATATATGCACGATAGATAAAGAATATGATAACACGATAAAGCATATAGAGAAAGTTGTCAGTTACTTGATTATTGAAAAACGTTAACTAGCGACCCATATTTATAGAGCCGAAGTTACATAAAACACCCCTAGAGTCTACGACTCTTTTAAAAGGTGCACAAAAGATATTGTTCAAAAGCTAACTATTACAAGTTGTCAAAATACGCCCCTGACTTCTTAACAACCAAAACTCATGGTCTAACACTCACACATCCAACGGACTCCTGAATCAGAATTCAAAATCTAACGATGCATGTGGCTCGGTTAAAACCGTTAAAAGTCTTGATTTTAATTCAACTACGTTTGAAGTGGGTGAAAACTCAAGAGCTAAACCTAATCAACATTTGGCTTCTTCAAAACCGTCATCTGTTAAAGGTGGCAAACCCACTTCTGAAAAACCGTCCTCTTACTCGCACCATGCTTTTTATGCAGATGGGAGGAGAAAAGATGGTGGGAGGAATGTGAAGCCACCTAGAAGTGATCATCCAAAGAAGAACAACCATTTTCAAGCTTTCCCTAAGTGGCATGGTTCTAGCCATGCAGGTCCAGGCCATGCCCCACCTAGTGTAGGATTGTATTCAAACAAGTTTGTAAACCGTAATCGTACTTTGAACAATGCTTTTGATGCGTTTCGCAATAACATGTGTTTTATGTTTGATAATTTCTTGCGTAATGGTACGGCAAATTCCTTTAATGCATATAACTCAAATGTCAATTCTCGAAAGAGAAGGGGAAAGAAAAATGGGAAGACAAATCCTCCTCCTTCAGTAAAGTCCCCTACGCCTAAGAAGAAATACAAAAAGGGAAATACACCGAAAACCTCTGTTGTTTCTATCCTCAAGGTACCCAATTGACAACAGCTCCCTAAACAAGCTTAATTTGTTTGCAGGTCAGTCATGTGTGGTACATCTATTCCAGAGCATATAGACACATGACTGGTCATAGGGCCTTCCTTTACGACTATGTTGAAAGGGACGAGGGCTCAGTTAAACTTGTTGGGTTTTTGTGGGTTCCCTCGGGTCAAACTGACACGAGGATTATCATGGATCTCGAAACCTCGCTGGTTCGATAAATCCCATAGGTTTAATATCTAAACTGATAAAAGCCTATGTGATCAAAAACACACTGTTCTTGATCTTTTATGCGGAAGCGATAAAGCTAAAAACCCTAAACTAGCTTACGGATCTAAATCGTTTAGTTTAATCAATTCTAACGGTTATAGCGATTTACCTGGATAGCTTGAGAATTGATCCACCGGTGATCGACCTACGAATAGTTCCTCTAGCTGAACTGAATGAAAACCCGAAGACTTGGAAAAACCGAACTGGTGTTCCGAGTGGGAGAGGGGGCGGCGCCGATTGGGAGAGAGAGAGAGAGAGGGAACTGGAAACTGATTTATGAGTTGGTTCAATCGAAAGCTTAATTTTTTCTTAAACCCACAAGCCTTATTTATATGGAGGAAAAATACAGTTTGAGTAGGATCTAGTTTCCTTATTATAATTATCTCAATCTTTTCCTTATTTTACTGGAAAAGAATTTGCTTATGATAATTATCTCTATATATATATTTATCATATATATATATATAAAATTATTAATTAACTATTATATATTTATTCTATCAAATAAATATACAATATACTTAATTAATTAATAACCCTCTAACTTTGGGATTTCTGACTGAAATTACCCAACTGATTTATAATTGACTATTATAAATCCTAACTCTCCATTTCTGGGTTTCATATAACTTATTCGATTTATAGGTCCTCACAGGTGTGACCCTCAAGTGTCTTGCAACATTGGATGTGTAATTACTTGGTTTGTCAACTCTGCACATAATCACTAACAGACTCCCACTTGTGCAAGTTGGCAATACCGCCTTGATTACACGGACCTAGGCTAACCAGGTTACAAGAACTCTTATACCCAGACTGGTGATATAAACATTCCGTAAGGAAATAGTATCTATGAACTATTGTTCATTGATTGGGTATATCTTGGCTTTTCCCTTTGCATCACGATATTTCATCTGTGAGTATGAGCTTGGAAAGTGTCAACTCTAAATACTCAAGATTTTGTTTTCTTGACTATCCGACTTTTACTGATAGGTAAACGACAAAGAACTAATCAGTTCGTTTGGGCATGGCCATGCACTTCATCAGTATATTCAGTCAGTTAAGATGGGCCCAGAAATATCTCTCTTCAGAGAAGAGGTGCAAATCCCATCTTGCATATCTGCCTTTAACACCACGGCTTCCGCTGAATCTAGTTACGCCCTTTATAGCCACCCTGTTACGGTGTAGCGGTTGAGTGTACTAAGTATTCAGTAGTCCTCATGACATCAAATCAGATACCTCAGGTGATAGGGACAACCACTGTGAGATTTACTTATGACTGTTTCCAAGAAGTAATCTCAACTGCGGGTCACGTCCGATATTTGCTACTCTATCAAATATCTGTGCAACTTTTAGTCTACAACACTTGTCGCTGTTATTCAGCAACTGATCATAACTACCTAAAAGTTCACAATGACTTTAACACCTTATCATGTTCCCACTTGATAAGTTGTCACGGACAAGTTTCGAATGAAAACTGGAAACTAGTTTCATTCCTGGATTATAAAACATGCTGTAATAATAACAAAATTAATGACTTTTCTTAATAACTTTTATAATATCTATTTAACGTTTGTTAAATACTGTCTAAAATGAAGTATCACCTATCTTCAGTTTAAACCCTTTGATTAAAGTTTACCATTTTAATCAAAGTGATAACCAAATAGTACAAGTTTGTTTATATTGTCTACTTGTATCTGCTAATCATTGTTTTGCAAACAATAATTAGACTTCTATCATATTCCATGAACTTGGAGACCTGGAATAACTACCAGTTCCTGAATATGTAAAACTAAACTGCAACTTTCCTCAGTTGCTGTGTAGATGAATGATTTCTACCTGAAATCAAATTCCATTTACTATGCTGGCAATTTTACAGGAATTCTATAACTAATCCAACACTTTAATTATTGATTTAAAAGTCAATCATGACTTTATTTTGTTTCAGGGATCTTGAAACTTTTGTCCTTTTGACTATAAGGTAAATTATATCTTATGAATTCTCATCCTACCTGGATTATGATTTCCGAGATATATTGAATCAATAATCATATCTTTCATTCTTTATCTCAGACTGGATAGAGAATAAATTGGGCTCCCACTAACCTATATGAAAACTGATTATTACTCAAAATTCACTATTGACCTTAGTCAAAGCTTTGATTAGTCAATTCTATTTTAAGTAATACACTTGAGAATTTTATTTACAAAACTTAACTGGATTTTGTTAAATCCTAATTCCAAAACTTGGAATTTTCCTAGTTTTATAAATACTGTTATTAACTTTGTCTAAGTTAATATCCCAGATTCTTTTCTAAAACATTTGAATAATTAAACTTGATTACAAAAATATTATTCATAAATGTTTTATTCCAAAACACATTCTTATAGAATCTCGTGTGTTTTGATAGTTTTCATATGAATTACTTCAGTTTTGACCAAAAATATTGAGGTAACTATAATAGGCAATATCTAGGATCATATGGATTCAAGAAAACTAAGTACTATCAGATATTTCGATGTCAAGACAATAACTTTTAAACTTAAAATTAAAACCATAAAATTATAAATCTAAAATATAACCATCCCAAAAATAACTGTTTTAAAAACATAAATCCAAAATGAAAATGTCTTGACTAGAATTGAAATGAACTGGTACTTAAGATCCTCAGCAACTTCTGGGCACTTCACTTCTGACCTCCTGCAATAGTCATTTGCTCTAGGTATTAATATACTTGTAAACTAACAAGTAAGAAGTGACAAACTAAAGCAATCATAAATATCTGAGGTTTACATACCTGCTTCATGACGCTTTGGGCAGTTTTGCCTCCAGTGACCGACCTCATTGCATGTGAAACAGCGGTTCTTGGTCCTAGCTTTATTTGGCTTAACCTTCTTGCCCTTGCCCTTGCCTTTGCCTTTCTTGGGTGCACTCTGGACGGCCTGGACTGGTCCCTTCCCTTTGCTGGTGCTAGCATGCCCACTTTTCTTTTTCACCCCTCCATCTCTTACCATCAAGACATCCTTGGTCTTGTTCTTGTTCCCCATATTCAATTCAGTTGTCTTAAGCATGGAGTGTAATTCTGCTATTACTTCTCCATGTTATTCATATTGTAATTGACTACAAAGGGCCTGTAGTCTTCTGACAGTGAATTGAGTATAGTATCCGTTGCTAGCTGCAACGGAACTGGGTGACCAAGCCTTTCCAGATGATCCAAGTGCCGTTTCATTTTCATGACATGGTCACTTACTGATGTCCCTTTTATCATCTTGCACTCATTAAATGCTTTTGTGGCATCGTAACGTTCTGTACGAGCCTGGGTCTGGAACATGTCCCTCAGCTGGTGGATCATGTCATAAGCATTTGTATTTATGAGCCCTGCTTGCAGATCTGGGCTCATTGTTGCAAGCATGAGACAGGCAACATCCAGTAGATCATCTGAATGCTTTTTGTGGGCATTCCTGGAAGCAGCCGAAGCTGTTGCCGGAGGAGCCTCCCCAAGAGGCTCTTCAAGAACATACCATTTCCTTTCGTGTCTGAGCACAATCATTAGATTGCGCTCCCAGTCAAGGAAATTTGAGCCGGTCAACTTATCCTTTTCTAGGATAGAGCGGATGGAAAGATTGTTAGTGCTGGTAACAGTGCTTGCCATTTACATACATTAAAACTTTTGGTTTTTAGCAACTGTAAATAGATTGAATTCCAATAAATATCAATAAACCCTTAAATGATTAATTTATTGGACTAGGATCCTTATTTCATACGTCCTGATGTGCGGATTGTTCTTGCTCCACCAGGCCCGTATTTATTTCGGTAGGTAAGGACTTTTACCAATCATATCTAACTGATATGACTCCTAGATCTTTTCGGAACCACGGTAATTACCCGTACATGTTTCGGTCCCTCTTAGTGCATTTTGGCCCGGTACCTCCTGGTGAACTTTATAGTACCAAAATAGATCTCACCATTTTGGGGACCTGATCACTATACTCTGGCCGGTACCACCCGGAGATAATTCGCAGAGTTATGTAACCCCTTCAGCTTCAGTTTGAACACTGACGTCGAATGTGTGATCACTTACAACGCCTATGTACCTTACGCCGAAGGTGCCCCTAGATGGGTTGCACTACTGATCTATGATTTTCGGGGTTTTGAAAAATTTTACTTCCAGGTTTTGAAAAACATAATTATGAAAAACTGATTGTTATAAAGGCAACTGATGTTTTAAACTAACTGTTTCAAACATACATACTGTTTTAAAACTAACTGTTTTAAAATCACTTGCTAATTAGAACTAACTGTTTAACAGCAAACTAGTTGATTTAAAACTAACTGTTTTAGTCAACTTGCCTTTTATACGAAACAATCATCTATAGGTTTAATCTACCGTTTTGAAAAGTTCGAAAAATTGGTAATTTTAAAACCTATATATATATTTGTGATATAACCTAGTTTTAAAATAACCTTTCTATTTAAAACTACTAACATGCAAGATATCACAAGCAAACATTCAACCATGCAATTAATAGCAATTAATCACATAATAGCCAATTATAGTTTTTGCCAACGTTTGTTTCGTAGGGACCAATAATGACCTAATTTTTAAAGATTTTAAGATTTTCGTAGCTCCCACTGGTCTTGTCATCTTTGTCTGGACTTCTGGAAGGAAGAAAAACTCCAATGGCTCCCACTGGCCTCACCATCCCGTAAGAACAAGAGGAAAAATAGAACTATCTATCCTAAGGTCATTATTACATAAGGGGTTGTAAATGGCACGCATGCCTCCCCGTAAATATGTCAAGGGTCTAAGTTGGCAAACACTATAATAGACATATATATATATATATATATATACTCAAACTGAGATGCATATATAGAATTCAAGCAATCACGCAATTATATGTAAAGCATAAATAAGCAGTAAAAGCAAGAAATAAACCTAGATCCGTTAAAATTATCTCGTCTCAAAAATCGCAAAACTTGGTTTTAACTGATTTATAAAAACAAACTGTTTTATAAACCTAAACAATATTTTAATCTGAAATTAGTTTTTTTACCTGATTTATAAAATCATCTAGACTTATAAACTATATATCCTATTTTATAAATCAAAAACCAAATTTCTAAAATATTTACAATCTATCCAAAAATATATCAAACCTGATATTTCGAACTAACTAGTCGAAACATCAATCACTGGCCCATAAACTGTGTCGTGGTTCAACAGACTGGTCAAACATGACACTGGACCTTTCTGATCAACCGGATCAAATAACTGGTTTGATAATCACAATTTTATTTAGGGATAATTATCAATCAAAATCCCATTAAAATTGATTTTATAAAATATTCTAATTAAAGAAATATCTTATAGCTAATTTGGATAAAAATTAAAACCAACAAAATTCCCTTTTGGGCCTCAAACTGGGTCCAAAATCTGGGCTTTGGGCCCGTTACCATTTAGGCCCAACTATACGAAAAACCCTAGGTACGACCCGTGATCTATTGAAAAATCGTTGCCGATCACGCAACTGCCACCAACGACATACCATCACCACCAGCGACAGCAGCAGCAATCGGCCGCCATCGTTGCCGTGGTCGTACGGTACCGACGACGACAACAGCAGCAAATATGCCACCACCGTCGCCGCTCGTCGGCTTTCACAAAACAACCACCGTTGCTGCTGCATTCACTCGGCCCGCGGTAGCCGTCGTCCATCACCATCAATCACCGTCGCTGGTGATCGTGTGGCACCGGTGACGACAATCGCAATCAACGACCACCGCCGCCGTACCTGTGGACGGCAAGCAACAAATCATCGTCGCCAACGGCGGCGACTATCAACGCGACTGTTGATTAAGAACCGCCGCCCACCACCACGCTGGTGGTTCGATCGTCGTACGGCCACCGTCACTAGGCGATTCTCGACAACCGTCGGGTGGGGTCTCGGCCTTACCGGCAACGACGACGTCTCTCGTCGCCATCGCCGGCGGCGTATGATGACAGCAGTAGTACCCTGCCGCCGTCGCCACCGCAAGCACCACCACCACCAACAACTGGCGACCACCACCGAACTGGTGGTGACGCCTACGATTCAACCGCAATCCGGCCACAGCCGGATGCGGGTTCGTTCACTGGCTGTGATGTGTGTCCGGCCACCGCGTGGATGCGGTACAGCCACCGCGAGATCACCATCGACCACCGCAAAACGCCGCCACTACCACTCTGGTGGTGCGGTCGCGGTTTAACCGCAATACGGCCATTGTCGTATGCGGTTCGGTCACCACGGGAACTGGTGGTTTGGCCTTGGCAGTTCGGTCGGCTGTTGCCGTCGTTCCGCCGCCGTGATGATTCGGTCACCACCATCCACCGCAACCACCGATCTGGGGTGCGGTCTGGTGGTCGATCACGACAGCCGACGTCGTTACCACAAGTTGTGGTGCGTCCGGCGTTCGTGTGGTGTGATTTTGTAACCGACGATCGGCTTGGCGGTCCGGCCGGCCTACTGCCGCCGTTCCACCGCCGATCGTTGGTTTGTCTATGACGGGTGTTTTTCGTATGATAAAAATCAGATTTTTATGTAAACCATTAACGTAATAAAATCATATTTTTTAGACTTGTTATGCAAGGATTAATTTTATACGGATCTTAACAAGAATAAATAAAACTAAAACGATTTAACCAGAAGCGCTGATACCACTGTTGGGTTTTTGTGGGTTTCCTCGGGTCAAACTGACACGAGGATTATCATGGATCTCGAAACCTCGCTGGTTCGATAAATCCCATAGGTTTAATATCTAAACTGATAAAAGCCTATGTGATCAAAAACACACTGTTCTTGATCTTTTATGCGGAAGCAGTAAAGCTAAAAACCCTAAACTAGCTTACGGATCTAAATCGTTTAGTTTAATCAATTCTAACGGTTATAGCGATTTACCTGGATAGCTTGAGAATTGATCCACCGGTGATCGACCTACGAATAGTTCCTCTAGCTGAACTGAATGAAAACCCGAAGACTTGGAAAAACCGAACTGGTGTTCCGAGTGGGAGAGGGGGCGGCGCCGATTGGGAGAGAGAATGAGAGAGAGAGGGAACTGGAAACTGATTTATGAGTTGGTTCAATTGAAAGCTTAATTTTTTCTTAAACCCACAAGCCTTATTTATATGGAGGAAAAATACAGTTTGAGTAGGATCCAGTTTCCTTATTATAATTATCTCAATCTTTTCCTTATTTTACTGGAAAAGAATTTGCCTATGATAATTATCTCTATATATATATTTATCTAATATATATATAAAATTATTAATTAACTATTATATATTTATTCTATCAAATAAATATACAATATACTTATCTATACTACTTTAATAAGCAAATTTACCTAAAGTCTTAAAATCTTAAAGTCTTAAAGTGTTAAACATCACTTAAGCACAATGTACAACCTCATAAGCATCATGCATGTATCTATGCTCCTTGCCAGACACGCTGACTTCCAAAGCACGCTCTCACATCCTTCCCTTTCCCAAAGTGACTATTCAGTTTCTCAATTAGATGATTCAACCTCTCTAAAATGATTATTCAGTTTCTCAAGATGTATGACTATCATTAGGTACGATTCGTGATTCAAAATTTCCGTTGTTTAGGGTTCCATCTTCATCTTCTTATTCATCAGGTCGATCTTCCACTCCACCATTGATGCTCTTTCAGGCTCCATCTCTACAAGCTCTCCATCTTAAACTGGTATTAATCATTTTTATCTGGATTGACCATTGTTTCTTGTGTTTGATGTCTGTAATAGGGTTTCGTTTTACACATTTTGGTTTATCCATCACTCTCCAGGTTTGACCTTAATCTTTCGTTTTACACATTTTATGTTTTAATAATTCCAAAAACTTGTAGATGCTTTGCTTGATTTTGATTTAGGCGATAGCCCCAATACACAGGACTCAATTCTTTTTGAAACAGGAAAACCAAATCCACAAGGTTTGCTATATTACTTTCATATATGTTTTGTTGTATTTTCTTATATTCTTCTTTTTCCATTTGTTCCTTGTGGTTTGATTGATTTTTTTTACTTAAAATTTGACCTTTTAGCTTTTGATGCATAACACTCATAGGTCCGGAAGTCTAGAAGATCATTTTTGTTATCTAATTGTTAGATATGTGATATCAAAAATTTTCTTTTGTTATCTGACCGCTTTACAGTTGGTCATGAAAGAACTCTAACATTAAATCGGTATATGAAGTAAATAAAAGTGTGAGTTTGTTTCATTATATTAAAATCTATAAAGTAAATAAAAGTGTGAGTTTGTTTGATTATTTTGGAATATATGAAGTAAATAAAAGTAAAAACTACCTCCATTGTGCTTATTTGCCAATATATATTACAATTCACAAAGTTGTTTTTTTGTTTGCAAATGAACCTGCTTTCCACATATTGAACTAACCGTGAGTCAAAATCAAACATGAAAGTTTTTGCTTGCTTTCTTTTCTTTTGTATGAATGCCAGTTCTTTTTTTTTTCATTCTCTGCAACAAGGATTTTAAATCTTCTAAATATTTTGGCTAGGCTGTCAAGATTACACGCTTTGTTGTAATCATCTGTCATTTTAAATCAATAGGATGTGAATTTACCATTTTATTTTTTAAATTATCTTGGATGGTAGTTTCCTTGTTCATGAACTAATAGAAGTGTTTTTACAAGGTATATGGTTTAACATGCATCAGAGGCTAATAAGGATATAATTACTGATTGGTTATAAAGGTAAAGAGAGAATTGTATCAACTTTTGTATTTTTGGGGGCTGCATTGATGCTATCACTTTTTTTAAACTTTTGAGAGTGTTGTAGATAACTTTGCCCTGTTTAGTAAGGATAAGGAAGAAATCTATGAAGTAGGATTAAATGTTTGAATTTTTAGCTTCACTATGGAAGATATCTGCTTAATGGACATCCAAGACAATCAACATTTGCCCAGGCAGTCTGGATTCTGAAGGAAGGTTGTTGGCTGTGCAGGTACGGTTAACTACTTGAGTTTCTGTTTTGATGCGCTAGGGACAGTGGCAAGATGGTTTCGGTTCGGTTGCGGTTTACCCCCCATAAACCCACTTCTTTGTTCTAAGGCTTTTCTGCGTCTACGATGCACAGTCTTTTGCTTTTTTCCTGTTGGTTCTGCTTCCTCCAGCTTGTTGTGCTTAGTAAACTTTGTTTTTGTTGGTAATAAAAATGGTGGTTGCTGATAAAAAAAGACAGTCAGCATTACATTTTTTATAATTGAAAACATTCAAAACTTTTATATTTTTAACTAAATGCTTGTTGTGGACAAGGTCCCTTACTTTTTTAATTCAGAATTTTCATTGTTTAGTTGGAAATATGTTATTACAGAAACTCACTTTAAAAGTTCTTGGTTAGATGATTATCTAGGTCTTTTATTAGCTTAAATGACCAAAACTTGGGAATGGTTTTTTTTTCTTTTTTCTAATATGGATTAGTTGTTTGATGTGAAATTATTGGATTTTTGTATTTGTCAATCGGTGATATATTGTAGTATTACATACCTCAATGATTGTTGTTATAAAAGGTAAAAGGTTGGAATTCAATGATGTTTCAGATGCTGTTTTGGTATTCAGCTGATGAACAACTCAGATTGTTGCAAGAATTAGCTTCTGGATAGTTTTACAAAAAGATAGCATCCATGGTGATCTTCTCTTCTGGTAAGACCACACCCCTTTTAGGTATGTGCTTACCGGATAAGGGTCGGGTAAATGACCCCTTAGATCTATTGGGCTCTATTGGCTCCCATATTGTTCTCTATTGGCTCCCATATTCTTGAAGGTGTCAACACTCAATATTACTGTTGGAGGCTGTTTTTGAACTCAACCCTTTTGATTGTTAATGACTAAAATGGTATTGCATTTATAAAAATTAATAGGTTGACTTTCTATCTCTATATGGTTCATGTCCTGCTCTCTTTATGCATATTTGTTGCAAGTTTCTGCTCTAAATATCAAACAATGAAGATGCATTCTCTTACATGATTGTTTTGCAATATGGTACAAATATCCAACTATGTTTTCTTTATCTATTGTTGTGAATTTAACTACAAATTATAATCTGTTTCTATTGCTCTTGGTTGCTCAAGGTTTGAAAGATTGCAGATTCATGATATGCTACTGGGTTTAAAGGAGGTGCACGGATAAATTGGTATAGGGAATTTTAAAGCTAAAAATGTTGCTTGATAAAGACTTTAGTTGCTATGAAACCTTTTTCACTTTTTTTCATTGCATGTGTATTAAATGTTAACCCTTAACTATTTCATAGTCTTGCAAGAATTTGATATTTAGAAGTGAAATATATCTTGATATAACATTTGCATCCCGCCGCATTGCGCGGGTACACTACTAGTAATTAATTAATAACCCTCTAACTTTGGGATTTCTGACTGAAATTACCCAACTGATTTATAATTGAGTATTATAAATCCTAACTCTCCATTTCTGGGTTTCATATAACTTATAACTTATTCGATTTATAGGTCCTCACAGGTGTGACCCTCAAGTGTCTTGCAACATTGGATGTGTAATTACTTGGTTTGTCAACTTTGCACATAATCACTAACAAAACTTGCAGACAAAACTAGGAGATTCATCAGGGGTTATGGGAAGATGACAAACGGGAAGAACATTATCAAGAATGTACGTTATGTTGAGGGTTTGGAGTACAATCTGTTTAACTCTAGTCAATTCTGTGACAGTGGCTATATAGTTCATCAATTCTTGTATGTGAGCACCTGATAACCCCAAAATTATACATGTTTAGGTCGTGCGGAATTAGATAGTTTTATCCCGTTTTAGCTCATTTTTGTACAATTCACTCCCGATTATCTTTGTTTTTCAGTTTTAGAAGGATTTGGAGGTCCGTGATCATAAAAGCACAAAAAGAGGTGAAAAAGCATGAAGTTTGGAATGAAGTTGGAAACAGAAGTGCCTCGCGCTCGCGAGACCATAGTCTAGCGACGCAAGGGTGTTATTATTCTAGAAGATTTCATCTTTTAGCTACTTTGGCGTCGCGAAAGAGCTTTCAACTGTCAACAAATAAGAAGTCAACTCTACTTAGAAGATTCTAGAAGATTCGTGATTCGATTTTAGGGCTTCTTAAAGTGGCTCGCGCTGCAAAGTGCCCACCTCGCGATTGCGAGGTGGGTCGATCCTCCTCTTTAAATACAGACTCCAGTCCAGGGTTTTAAAGCATCAAGAAAAATAATCAGAAAAGGAGAGAGGGGTCCAGATTAGCTAGCAAGGAGTGGAATTGTATGAACCAGCAGTGGAAAGCGATGCTTAAACACGGTGAACTTCGCCCGTTCTTACTCGGAGTCGTCTTGCTGGTGTTGGTTCCTCTCTCGCTGCACGGTCTGCATAATGTGTTCTTACTATTCTTGTGTCCTGTTTTACATTATGTTTAGCGGCTAGTTAGTTTTGGTACTTGCTATGGATTGATGAACTTGTAGGATGATTTGATTATTGGTTTTTCGGTTTAGTTAGATTAATGGTTTGTTGAATGGTTGTCTTGTGATTCCTAATTATTGTTTTAACTATTGGTTAGGTGTGTTTGTCAATCAATAAACAGACTCCGGTATGGTTAAATTAAACCTCTTTTACCTATCGCTTCGATGACTTGGTAAGCAATCTATTCGGACCGAGGATAGATTGGTTAGTAGGGTCCCTCGACTTGACAATAATTAGGGTGACTTGTACTAAAGTTCTTATCTTTGTACTTGGGCCGGGAGACCAACCTGGTTTGCAATCACAGATAATTCATGTTAGGGTGGTATATGCTTAAGTTCTTACAATAACCGTTAGATCTATGTGTTTTGGTAATTTATGTCAAATCATCTGAAAAGGGATTCAATAATCCATAGTAAGTACTTGTGTTCTTCTCTAATAAAAAAAGTTTAGATTTTTAAATTGCATTCTTAGTTAATAATTGTTTTAGAAAATCCTCCATAGTAGTTGATTAATTAATTACACTTTAAACCATGATTAGGTAGCTTCACTGTTCCCAAAGGTAAGAACGATACCTGGAACTTACCTAAACTATATTATACCCGATCAGGTACACTTGCTTGTGAATGCGTGATTAATAGTTAAGGATAAGGCTAAAGGTTAAACTTGTGTTAGATTTTATATATATTATCATGCATCAGCACAGTATGTGACGAAGAACCGGTCATCTGTACACCACTATATTCAAACCCATCCCTCAATAAATCTGTCAAGCACATCCTTAATCAATAGGCGCTATCTGTTTGCTTGCAAAAGCTTCAAAGGAAGACATGTGGTTGTGGCATAGAAGACTCTTGTTGTCCCAAAACTCAATAGAAATGAAGAGAAATGGATGAAATCATATAGATTGAAGAACAAAAGCTTGATGAATTCATTAATGGAGGTTTTTGCCCAAAGTAGTAAAGTATGAATCCAACTATAAACCCTAATCATCTCTTACCTTTTATAGGTAAGAGGAAGAATACAAGATTGTCAAGAAAAGCCCTCGAAGTTCCAAACTTCAAACAAGGGCATACAAAAACTGAATTGTTTACAACTAACTGAAGTTAAACTAGAAAGCTGATAAAGATAGTGTTTTCTGACTCTTCACAACAAAGAGGTCCTACAATCTCCCCCTTTGTGAAGAAGTCAGAAAGGTGGTGGAAGCTCCAGTGCCGGTTCCCACTTGGACATCTGCAGGAACTCCTCCCAATCTCCGATGATCCTCGCTCTCATCTGCATCGCCGCCTCGACTCGTCTGTACATCAGCCATTCCTTGAGCTTTCTCTCGATCAAGTTCATCGCCTCCAGAATCTTTCCTTTCCCGTCTATGATCTTTCGGCCCGGTATCTGATCGGCCAGAAGTCTACTCTGCATCCCGTTGTAGACGTAGAGAAGGGTCCCGTCGCAGAACTTGGCAAGCTCGCTAAATCTCATAAATCTGCGTTCCCTCTTCTTCCTCATCACATAGAGAACCCCGTGCTCCGGTATCCTGGTGGGCATGTAGGGAAGGTAGGCATCAATACCAGGTACGAGCAGGTTCGGTCTGAGCAGGTTGACCTTCGGTTGGCGGCTCTCGATCAGGTTCGGAAGCTGGTAGTCCGTCACCCGCGCAAGTGTGATCGCGTGGCGAACGTACTTCTTCAGTATCTCGGTGCCGTCTCTGTAGTGTTCGGGTCGGAGAATTGGACCCTGGAAGTACTTGATGAGCGTGAGGAGATCTTCCAAATGCATCCGACCCAGATCTGCTTCCGTGAACGACCAGTCCTATAACAAACCTCGTGAAACGTCGGTCCCGTACATGCGGACGTCGTACTCAAGGAATATCTGATGACCATGTCTGTAAGGGCGCATAGCAGTTACCTTGATGAAACGACGTCGGATTCTTTGGCGTCCGTGGGTGGCCCAGTTGCACATCCTCTGGTGTACGTAAGCAGTCCTTGTTCTCTTCGTCTTGATGTGCGAGATCCCGAAGTAGACCTTTCGAGACCATACGTGCAGCCTTTCCTGCTGGAAGATACGGGTGAAGGTCTCCTCAAGGAATGGTCGGAAGATGACGGAATGATTCCAGTTGAGCTGGATGACTGTTGGAGCGGAGGACTCTGGATCTGTAGAGTGGATGGTCCGAGGAGCTTCTGGAGTGGGAAACTCAAATGCCGATAGAAAGCTGTTGTAGTCTGAATCCCGGACGATGTCGTCCCCCCTCTGGAAAATCCTGAGGCTCTGAGCAAGTGACCGAAGAATCTTCCGGGCTTCTTCCGGAATCTGAACATCTGATAAATCTGTCGACGCTGCTTCCGGGGGAACGACGTCAATATGCGCCGTATCGGTCATCTGAGGAAACTAAACTGTCTCCCCTGCCGGGATCGGCTCATAGTGCCAACTCCCCATGTCAGGAATCTCCTCCGTGTCTGAATCGACATAGGGAGCGTCGGCGGCAACAGAATCTGATGGAGCACTCGAGGGGGCGGCCGATGAGGCTGGAGCTAAAGTAGAACCAGAACCGGAGGCAGAGTGGAGCTTGGTGCGAGGCCTTTTGGATGAAGCCTGCACCTCCCCCTCATGAGGACCTGGTGCCGAGTCATCAGGTTCGTCATGCCTCCGTTTTGAAGGCTGAGTCTGAGACCGACACGTGGCCTCCAGTTCCCTGATGCGCTGCTGGAGGATCTCTATCTGGGCTTCCCGATCGCGAAGCTTGGCGGAGAGGCTGTCGTTCTGAGTGGTGTAAGATGAGTTGACGTATGCGTGTTCCGCCTCAGTGACATAACCTGGAATCGGAGGTAGATCGCCCGAAGTCGGAGGGGCGAGTCTGATAACGTCTTCAGGTTGACGAGGGATTGGTGCTTCGGTTGACGGGGCTGCCTCGGAGTGTTTGCCCTTGATTCGCCGTTTGAGCTCGTAAAGCTCCGCATCCCTGTCTTCTTGAAGCTTTCGCGACGCTTCAAGATCTGCCAGTCTCTTTCTCTCCGTCTCGGCCAAGGCTTTCTCCAGTGCCTCGACCCGCGCATCCTAGCCCGGTTGGTTTCCTCCATCGCTAGTAGTCTGGTTTGGACGACTTTTAGGATGTCGTCCGAATCCGTCGGACCTCGAAGTCCCGTTGGTACTAGGGTGGTTTTAGGGATTCCACCTGAATCCGTCAGGCCTAGAAGCCCCGTTGTTGCGTGAGCGTCTTTAGAGACTTCGCTCGAGTCTGTCGGACCCGGTCCCGGTAGTACAACACCCGGTGCCACTTGGGCTCCAGTTGTCGAGAAGAGTCCTACTGAGGTGCTCTCTCGGCCTGATTGCACCGCTGGTATGATGTTGACGATGTCAGGGCTTCCGGCGGATCCTCGAAGGGCGTCACCTGACGCACCAACTCTCCCCGTTCCGGCGGAGTCCCGTGGGATCTCCGCTTGTGGTACAATAGATCGTGGCCTAATGATAGAAGGGATCGTAAACGTCCCGGGAAGTGGCTCTATGACTCTATGTGCAGCAAGTGAAGTCGAGAGGTGGGGCAGATCCTCTCTTATCTCAACACCGGCAGACTCCGATTGAGTGGCCGGTGGAAGTTGTGCTTGATCCCCGTGACTGACTGAAACGACCATCTATTGAGAGATGGTCGAGTGGCTGGGTGGGGTGTGCAAGTGCGCTAGTTGGCTGCTAGCGTCTTGACCAGACCTTCTTGGACAACGAGTGTAGCCTTTCCTGTTGGAAGATCCGTGAGAAGGATTCCTCCAGAAAGGGTCGGAAGATAAACCGCGTGGTTCCAACCAAGTCTGATAGGCTGCTGAGCTGTGGGAGCCGAAACTACCTCAGGCGTCTGAACGGTAGGGAGAAAGGTATCGTATTCCGCGCTGGATATGATGTCGTTGGATCGTTTCCAAAACCGGAGGCTCTGTGCAAGCTGGTTCAGAATCCTCCTTGCCTCCTCATAAATATGAGGCTCGGAATGATCTGTCGGAGCGGTGTTTGGATCGATCAAGTTGATAGCGGGAGTTACCTTCTCGTGTGGGAACTGAACGACCACACCTTCTGGATAGCCTCATATACCCAGTCCACGGCATCTGCCAGAATGTCTTCGTCGTCAAAATCAGAGTCCCAAACATCCGTGGGACGATCTTCCGGATTTGCGGGCTGATCTGCCGGTGGAGCGGTGTCGGTCGGTGTCGTATCTGTAGCTGTTCCGGAGGCGGAGGGAAGGTCGAGGCGCGGTCTCTTCGATGGTTGGACCTCCCCCTCATGAGGACCTGCGGCAGGGTCGTCAGGGTCATCATGTCCCCATTTTGAGGACTGAGCCTGAGACCTGCACGTCTCCTCAAGATCACGGTCCCTCCGCAGTGCTATCTCCAACTGAAGATCCCTGGTGGCCACCGTCTGTTGATACTGACGCACCTCCCCCTGTAGCGTATCAATCTGAGCAGTGAGGGAAGTGATGACCATCTGGTGCTCGGCTTCAGATACAAAGCCGGGGACGTCTTCAGCGAGCGATGGTGGTGCTAGGCGGAGGACAGGAGTAGGAGATCGGCTCGAGTCGCCAAAAGACGGGCGCTCGCCATCAGCAAACTTGCCCTTAATAAGGCGTCTTGCCTCATCCAGTTCCTTTTGTCTGTCCTCGTCCGCCTTCCGTAGCTCCTCGATCTCAGCTCAGCGGTCTCTATCTTCCTGTTCCTTCACGACTAAGGCCTTCTCAATGGCCTCAATCCGTTGGTTCTTGGCCACGTCCGTCTTCTCGAGGGCATCCAACCTGTCTTGGACAGCTTTTAGGATGCTGGCCGAATCCCTGGGCTCCTCTCCCGATGATGTCAAGACCGGCTCGTTTCGAAATCCGGTTGACAGGGAAAGCCCCGTAAAGGTGCTTCCCTGGCTCGCGCTGACAAGTGGTACAGTGTCATGTGCAGCGGGGCTTTGGGTGGAAGTCTCCAGATGTGTCCTAGGGGCTCTAGGACTCGATGTGTCATGAATGAAGGCGAGAGCTGGGGATGAGCTTCCCTTGTTTCAACACCGATCGACTCCAAACGAGTGAAAGGTGGAATAGGTGGTAAAACCCCGTGATCTGATGAAACGACCACCTGTTGTGAGGCGGTCGAGTGGATGGATTGGGTGTGCAGTTGCGTTGGTTGGTTGCCAACGGCTTGACTACTCAGCATTGGCCGAGTAGCATCAGTGTGGGATGCCTCTGTGGAGGATAGACTCAGGGCTAGTTGGGTTCCAGATTCTGGTTGCCTAGGTTGGGCCTCTACCTCTTCGGCCTCTTTTTCGGCTTCTACCACCGCTTCTACCTGGCGGGCCTCTTCTACTACGGCCTCTTGACCCTCGGGACCCTGACTTTCACCCTCAAAGCCTTCACCGCCGCCCAGATGCATCCACGACTCACTTGCCTCAGGTTCAGCAGCTCCCATGTTCACGGTCCGATCATCAGTGCCGGAGTAGTCTAGGAGCTGCTCAGTGTTGTCTGTGTTGAAGGAGGAGGTGGAGACGTCATCAAAGTCGCCCTTTCCCTTGCCTTTCCCCTTGCCTTTGCCTTTGCCTTTTCCTCCTTGGGGATCATCGTCAGGAGTCGTCATGTCAGAAGAGCTTCCTTCCGGATCACCAGAAGGGTCTTGCGGAAGTCTCGATGAGGTGGCGTGTGGTGGAGGTGATGGAGCACGGGCATGTTCTTGTGGGAATGCTTCCATGGCACCACCAGTCGCACCAGAAGGCGTAGATCCTGAAGCATCACTCGGAGTGGAGGGTTCCGAGACCTCCTCGATCGTAGGAATACGAGGAGTGGATCGTCGGTGGGGAATGTACTCCTTAACCCTCGGTGTAGGCATCTGAGGATCTTCTATCATGTGTTGTCTAAGACGCCTCAATCGCTCTTCTCTAGTTCTCGGAAGGTCGACTGACGTTGATGCGGCGTGAGCGGTGGTGGATCGTCTGACAATGCTACCCACGTTTTCCCTTACGTCCACACTCATCACACCACCTGAGCTAGAGGCCCCCCCAGTGGGACCTCGGCGCCTCGGACGTAAGGCCCGAGGACCAGAAGGGACGGGATGCGCACCCTGGGCAGGTCCTTCTGGTTCCGGACGGTCCATGGGCGCAGCTCCTAGACCTAGGTTATTCCAATACCTAACGACGCTCGGTGCTCGCTGGTCTGCCGTGTTGAGGACGTGTGGAGGAATCGGCATCTCGTACTGGCCCTCAGTATAATCACGCTTGGCCAACCAGCTGACCTTCTTCGACTTCATGACAGGATGTCCGGATCTGCGTCGAACATCCTGATTGCGATCCATATGGTCACGAATGATAAGACCCAGGAATCGCAACCAAGGGATCGAATGATGTCTGGTACGTTCTCTGCCAGTAATATCCTTCGTGATGTCCAGCGAGAGTTGTGCGGCAATATCGATGCGTCGACCATACGCAACCGAGTGAAATACGTGCCAGAAGGCGTCGTCGCCCTGTCGGTTCCCTTCGTCTTCGAGGACAGGCACCTGTTCATCAGGTTGAACATCTGCGCCCAGATAGGTGGCAGCATGCTCGCAGCAACCTGTGAAATGCCGTTGACTTCTTCGGTGACCCCAAAAGCGAGGATTTCGCTGAGAAGAATGGGTCCCGAAACTAGAGGATCAAAGTCCTCGTGGCCGCCATCAGTAGCAGCTGGGAGGTGAAGAATGTGCCAGATATCTTCCATAGAGATGACCAGTTTGGTGTGATCAACTCGACCGATGATCGAGAAGACGCCGAATCGGTGCTCGAGAATGGCAGTTTTCCAGAACTGCTGGACGTAGATGGCAGACACATCCGCAGTGGCCGTCATGGCATATGCTAGAGGGTGAGCACGTAAGATCTCTCTCACGATGGTGTGCTGCACTCGGACGGTAGAAAGGTTCACATACTCGTTGTTCTGGAGTATGGGAAGGATCGCCGATGGAGCAATGAGGGCTCGGTCCGCCTCGGGGTCGGTCGGAGAAGAAGGGCGTTCTCGCTGGTTTTCCATTTCTGACAGAAACAGGAATTAAGTAAACAGTTAGACCCTTCTAAACTCAAACAAGTGTTCTGACGAAAATTCGACAGAGTTTCGGCTAGGCGTGAGTCAGTTTTTCAAAGATTCCCGAATAGGGAATCTTTAAAACTTAGTCGAAACGAGATTTTAAAAGTTGGTAAGTCGCGAAACTCATATCAAGATAATAACGACCCGAAATTGGATTCGAAACCACCGATCCAAGACCGGCTCAAGTCTTGAATCGGTCTATGGACAAATCCCGTTTTGGGATTTGTTAAGAACGATTCTTGAGAAAAACCAAGTCCTGAATCGGGAGTCACAAAATCCCGAATCGGGGTTTTGTCAAAACACAAACACACTATATAGAAGTCCCGAATCGGGACATGTAAGGTTTTCTATAAAGTCCCAAATCAGGAAATTTAAACACATTAATATCTGATAAGGCTAAGGTCCCGAATCGGGACACTCCAATCTCCCGAATCGGGACATCAAAATTCCCGAATCAACAACAAGTCCCGATACATGAGTACTCGAAGAGTCCCGAATCGGGACTCGAAGAACATCGAACCGGGACTCACGACTGTTGAGTTTCCGATCACCAAAACGATCAAAAACGAGTAGATTTAAGCCCTAAAACTAGTTCTAGGTACTATATAATCATTATAAACAAGTTTAGAAACATAATGGGATCAATCTAACGTCCCGAAACCCCAATCCAAAGACTTATAGGTTTCGGGTTTTCTCCAAACTTTTAGGCTTCAATCCGATCAAGAATCGTCGTAGTTTAGATGAATCTAAAAGCATAATCTTGTTAGAAATCTTACCAGGAACGTAAGGAAGTAGTCGGATCGTCAAACAGAGCGATAACGAACGCTCGGGGAAGCTGGGAAGGGATGGATCGTTCGCGTCGTTCTTCGTGTTCTTGATCAGTCGAGAGAGAAAGTGATAAGAGAGTTTGAAATTTGAAAGTGATAACTGAATTCAGTTATCAACTCCCGCTTTTATAATTTTTGATAACGTATCAGATAGTCTGAAAATTTTATCTGATAACTGCTCTCTCAAATCTCGACTATCAAGAAATGACAGAATGACCCCTGAACTTAAAGTTTGAAGGTTTTTCAAAAACTTCCCCTGAACTTGTGGTTTGAAAGAGTTACAAAAACGGTCCCTGAACTTGAAGTTTTTGGAAACTGGCAGGACAAGTCCCTGAACTAGTCGGAATTGTAACCTGTCACTTCCAACCCCCTAACTAGCAAGTTCATAGATTTTACAAGTTCAGCCCCTTGACGTTATTGAAACGACTAACCTGGAAATTCCCGAGATCGGATTCTGCAACAGTTCTGACACCAATGGTCAGAAGTCTTATACTTGAACAACGGGTCCTGAACTGAAGTATTCAGAAGCCGTTCTTCGGTTCTACAACCTGCAAGAAAAATTAGGAATGGTATCCATTGCAGATTGGATCCGAAAGAGTTAGAAATACACAACATTTATACAAAAGCTCCCCCTAGATATATGCGACACAGAGCTGCCCCTACACACATGCATACAATTAAAAGACTGGCTCCCCCTAGAAATCTGCCGGGGGATCAAGCATGCCCAATTTACTAAGTAAATAGTAATGGCACTTCTCGTCAAAAGCTTTGGGGAACAATTCAGCTATCTAACGTTCACTTTCAACAAAGAACAGTTTAACGTAACCTTTCTCGACGTGATCTTTGATAAAGTGATATCGAATATCAATGTGTTTCATCCGAGAGTGTTGAACTAGATTCGCCGCAATCTGAATGGCACTTCTAGAGTCACAGTAAATCGGAATCCGATGCATGGTATAACCATAGTCTGCCAGTTGAATTTTCATCCAAAGAACCTGCGGACAACAACACGCCGCGGTGACATATTCTGCCTCAGCTGTTGAAAGAGAAACACAGTTCTACTTTCTCGAGGACCAACTTACTAACTTGTCCCCTAGAAACTGGCAGGCTCCTGACGTGCTCTTCCTGTTTAACTTACAGCCTGCATGATCTGAATCTGTAAAAGCTGTTAGTTCATAACCAGAATCCTTAAGGTACCAAAGGCCAAAATTAGGGGTGCCCTTCAGGTACTTAAGGATTCTCTTGACAGCCCCGAGATGTGATCCACGAGGGTCGCACTGAAAACGAGCACAGACACACATGGTAAACATAATGTCGGGTCTACTGGCCGTGAGATAAAGCAGAGATCCAATGATCGCACGATAAACCTTTTGGTCAACCGGATTACCAGATAAATCCGCATCTAGTTGAAATGACGTGGACATCGGTGTTGAGGCAGACTTAGGTCCATTAAAATCAAAATGTTTTAAAATGTCATGAGTATACTTGGACTGATTTATAAAAATCCCTTGCGGGATTTGACGGACTTGAAGTCCCAAGAAAAACGTAAGTTCGCCCATCATACTCATCTGAAATCTGGACTTCATTATCTACTCAAACTCAACGCAAGACTCAGGGTTTGTAGATGCAAAGATGATATCATCTACGTATATCTGCACTACAGTCAAATGATTACCTGACCTTCGAAGAAACAGGGTAGGATCAACAGTACCCTTTTTGTATCCGAATCCAAGCAAATAAATGGTAACTGTTTCATACAAGGCGCGAGGTGCTTGCTTCAAACCGTAAAGTGCTTTGTCAAGCACGTAAACGTGTTCTAGGAACTTGGGATCAACAAATCCCTCGGGTTTCTCAACATATACTACTTCTTGAAGTTCTCCGTTTAGGAACGCGCATTTGACGTCCATCTGGAAGACCTTCATGTTCTTGTGAGCTGCGTACGCGAGAAAAATCCTAATGGCCTCGATTCTAGCCACATGAGCGAATGTCTCGTCGTAGTCGATACCTTCCTATTGACGATATCCCTTAGCGACCAAACGAGCCTTATTACGGATAATAAGATCGTTTTCATCTTTCTTGTTGCGGAAGATCCACCTCAAGTCAATGATTTTTACTCTTCTTGGTCTTTACACAAGGCGCCAAACTCTGTTTCGCTCGAATTCAGCAAGTTCTTCCTGCATTGCCCTTACCCAATCAGGATCTGAAAGAGCATCTTGGGTCTTGGTTGGTTCAAATTGACTCAGGAAGCCGCCGAAAAGAATTAGGTTTTCATCTTTCTTTGAAGAGCGAGTTGTCACTGGAGCAGATGGACTACCGATGATTTTGGTAGTGGAATGGCTTCTGGTCCACTTTCTAGAATGGGGAATAGGATCGTATTCCATGTTGTTTCTTGCGTCGTTCTCATCATGAATGGCAGAGGAGAGAAGACTAGCATCCGGATTAGTATTCAACACGGTCTCCGGACAGGGTTCCCGTACCACTTCAGCATAGGTTCTAGATGGAGAAGGTGGCGGAACAACTTCAGGAATTGGTGCAAGAACAGAGGACACTGTCTGTTCTCGGACCGCTTCAACTGCAGTTTCAGGAGAAGGTTGTGTTGAAGAGAGCTGAGAGGGGGAGAGAACAGTTTCCTCATTCACAGTGTTTGAAGAGGATTCTGTTTCTATGATGGGGTTAAGTACAGACATCGGTTCTACGTTTCCAGAAGAGTTTTCTCCTACAACGGTAGAACAGGATGAGCTCTCATTCATGAATGCATCTGCAGATATGGATGTTGATGAAGGAATTGTATTATCAGATGGAGCAGGAACAATGATTGGACCAACAAGGGTCGTTAGATCAAATTCTGCTAAGTCAACAAAATCAGATTCAAACGAGTCAGTAGGAATAGTTGTGCTCGGTGGTGAAACTGTGTTCAGTTCAGGGAAGATGGGACTAGCTGTAGTAGTGCTGGCATCCGAATACATCTCGGTCTCAGAGAAATCAACGTACCGACTCTCAAAGATAGATCGGGTCCGTTTGTTGTATACATGGTAAGTCGCTGAATTAAGTGAGTATCCAATGAAGATAGACTCATCCGACTTAGCGTCAAACTTTCCCAGATCATCTCTGTTGTTCAGTAGATAGCATACACAACCGAAAACCCTAAAGAATTTAATATTCGGCTTACGCTTGTTGACCATTTCGTACGCGGTTTTAGCAGTCCGCTTGACGATTCGGGTCCTGTTCTGAGTGTAACAGGCAGTGGACACTACTTCAGCCCATAGAGATGGTGGTACGCCAGAATGCGCTATCATGGATCTTGCAGCTTCGACCAACGTACGGTTCTTCCTTTCTACGACTCCGTTTTGCTAGGGAGTACGTACAGCAGAGAAGTTGTGAGAGATACCCACTTCTTCAAGGAGAGACTGGAGTTTCACATTTCGAAACTCAGTACCATTGTCGCTTCTTAGCTTCTTCACCTGACGACCCAAGAGGACTTGGATCCGTTTGATGAAAGCGATGATTAGATCTGCAGCGTCAGATTTGGCTCTTAGGAATTCGAGCCATGTGTACTGAGAGTATTCATCGAAAAGTACCAGCATATATTTCTTGCGTGCAAGACTTTCGACTCTCATTGGTCCACAGAGATCCATATGCAGCATGTCAAGGGGATGGTGACAGTTTGTCTCCATCTTTGGCGGATGCGAACTCTTCTTCATTTTCCCTATCTCGCAAGCAGAGCAGAGGGTGTCTTTAGATAGTCGCGTCTCCGGAAGACCCTTGACAAGGTGTTTCGATACGAGCCTGTTCATATCCCTGAAGTTCTGATGAGACAAATGCTGATGCCACAGCCAGCTTTCTTCCTTCGTTGCTTTAGCGAGCAATACCACAGCTTCCAAATGTTGAGGAACAACATAGAACATTGTGGTATATAAGTGACCGTTTCTTCGAGCGCGAAGAATCATGTTTCCATCCTCGTCTTCAACATTGCTCCCAAGAATGAACGTCTTCACAAGATATCCTCCATCACAGAATTGGCTTGAACTGTGTAGGTTGAAAGGAAATCCTTCAACGTACCGCACATTTTTGATGACGTGTTCTCCATTCATCATGTTTCCATATCCCATATTGGTAGACGTCTCTTGTCTACAAGTTTGACGAAGCCTTCAGCTCTAACGACGTAGTCGAAGAGGATGTTGTGCTGCCCAGTCACATCCCTGAAAGCTCCTGAATCAATGTACCACATGTGACTGCCCTGCAAAAACGCAAAATCAAGTTTGTTTAGGAACCCATTGCCACATGGGTGTCCTACCGTTAGAAACAAATAAAGCTGCTGGTGAAGTGTCCTTTTCAGATTTCTCCTTAGGCTTAGGAGACTTCACAGGAGGCAAAGCATTTTGCTTTGTCATTTTCTTATTTCTTTCCCGGTGAGGACTACCCGACTTACGATAAGTATTTGCATTACCAAGCATATCAACACGCGTGTAATTATCAAACAACGAACAGATATGGTTTTTAAAAGCTGTAAGATTATCAGAATTCGCAGAGCGATTAGTGTTTACAGACTTTGAGTTCAAGTTTGAATTACAACTAGGTGGGTTGTAGCCAAGACCAGTGTGATCCTGACCACCCCATTTAGGGAAAGCATTAAAAGAGTTCTTCTTCTTCCGATATCTCCTCCTCCGTGGCTTCACATTCACTGTTCCATCACCTGTCCTCGCATCTGCATGAGAAGCCAGTTGTGAGTTGGGTGACGGTTTAACAAGAATAGATTGACCACCTTTGAAATTAGTGGCATTTTGACAAACGGATTTTAATATTTTCAAAGGTTGTTTGGGTTTGGAGTTCTCACCCACGTCAAATGAACTAGAATGAAAGTCTAGTCCCTTAATGGGTTTCACCAAGCTACTAGCATCCTTAGTATTTGAATGCTGTGTTTGTGTTACTGTAGGTGTGTGAGGCTTAACTGACTTCCCTTTGTCAGTACCATCACAAGTTTCACCTTCAGTGTTTATCACAGACACTGATGCAAGTGGTTCGGTGGAACTGATTTGCTTTACAGCAGGTGCCTTTGGCAAAACAGGTTTTCATGGAATATAACCTGAAGGAGGATCATCAGCATCTAAAAATACCTTCACATCATACACAATATTTGGATCCAATACAAGTTTAGGCAGGGTTGACCTAAGGTCTGGTATGAGAGGTGAACTTTTGGTACTTGAATCCTATGAGTCAGATTCCTCTAATAAAGACACTCGTCTTTTCAACCGATTGATTTGACAGTTTTGATTAGCGAAAGTTTGACCAAACAACAGTTCTTTTTCATAAAAGAAGTCTTTTTCCATTGTGTTATTAACAAGTTGGATAACTAGTTGTTTTTGGAGATCCGCAAATTTGGTTTTAAAACATGAGCAAGAAAACTTTGCGTTCTAACATTGGTTTGACATATTTATCCTTTCGGCATTTGCCTCATGATAACTATGCTCCAATGACTTAATCTGGTTGTCTTTTTCAGAGAGAATCGACTCAAAGTTCTTTATCTTATGGCGACAGGCATCAAGTTCTACGGCTTTGGACCTGAGATGGAACATTTCTTTCTCTATACACACTAGGGCAGGAGGCTGAGTTGCGGAAACATCCAAAGGTTGGATAACATCAGCATCCTCGGATGTATCTATTTCCCTAGAGTCATAGCTAAAGTTCAGATCGTCATAGTTAATAGGTGGCATGGCTACCTTAGTTGTTCTAGCTTTGATGCCTTCCCAGCTAGTGAAAGTGTTCTCTGGATTACTAGCAGGGGTAAAAATAGGACCATTTACAACAGGACTGGAAGGGGGACTACTGGTTGAACTATTTGTAGGACTGGTGGTGAAAGACACAGCTTTTCCATCTATAATCTCAGTAAAAGTCACAGTCTGCATCACATAGTTGTCATTGTCTTGTCTTTTGACTGACCTAGGTTCAGGTTTGGAAGCACTCATATTGTCAAAATTGTATAGATGTGCAGGTGCTTTTTCAAGAATGTGATTCTCTTAATGTCCCAACCCAGGTTTGGCTTGATAAAAGGGATGTTGAGTGGTTTGCTTGGTAAGCAGACTCAAGGTATGTTCAGATTGTCCTCTCTTTAGATTGTTTTCCTCAAGCTCTTCTATTTTTACAAACAGTTTCGTTCTTTCCTCAGAAAGAATGTGAAATTTAAGCTTGAGTTCTTCACGACTGCTTTCAATTTCGTCGTGAGATCTTTGAAGATCAAGGAGCTTGTTTTCGAGGATAGATTCTCTAATCCCAGACTCAAGCTCCATTCTATTAAAGTTCTTGGTGAGGTCCTCTAAACTACTTTTATACACAGCACTCTCTATTCTGAATCTCGCGACGAGAGCTCTTTCCGTTTGGAGTTGGCTCTCGAGTCTTAGAGTTTCAGACTTAGACAGTTCAACAGGTTTTGACAATAATGAACAAGAATTTACCTCAGCTTCATCATCAGTTGAGTCATTAGGGGAACCAGATATGCAGGGTTCCTCAAAGTCAGCCATGATGCAGTGTCCTTGCACGGTGGAAGGGCCTTCATCATCTGAGTCCTCTGGTTCCATGACCCAGTCTTCCTCATCAGTCAACAGCACCTTTCCAAGCTCTTTCTTCTTCATCATGGCAGCGTTCTTCTCAAAGTAAGCAGAGTCTTTGAGCTTTTTCTTGCAATCAGATGCATAGTGACCCGGGTCACCACAGTTGTAGCAGGTGGGAACCCGAGCAGGATTTTTGTTTTGGTTGGCTGCAGGTGGAGCTTCTAGAGCTGTTAGCTTGTTCTGTTGTGGTGGTTCAGTTCCACCGGTGTTGTTGTACTGACGACCTTCGTCATTTGAGTTCTGGTTCTGGTTGTTACTATTAAAACCAGATTGGTCGTTCCACCTTTGATTGTAACCACCTCCCTGATAACCTCTGTTTCTGTGGTAGTTGTTGGAGTTGTAATCCTGATCCCTTTGCTGTTGCTGGTTGTTGTTGTAACCTTGTCTTTGATCTTGATAAGATCCTTGATGGTTGTACCCAGAACTATCACGTTGTTGATAGTTGTTTGATCTCCCCTGATCGTTCCTTTGAAAGCTTTCTTTGGACTGGTACCTGCCTTGGTTAGACTGACCTCCTACAAACTGAGGTCCTTGTCTGAATCTGTTGAAGCGTTGGGGATTTCCCCAAAATTTAGCCATCAAGGCGAAGGAGTTCTCCAGCTGAAACATTTCCTCTTCGGTAAGTCCATCATCAAGAACTACAGGTTCTTCAACGGTGTAGTTTTCATGAGAGGACGATCCTCTGTTTGACATCAAGGCCAGTGTAGGAGGATCGATTTTCTTTTCAGTTTTACCGAATAAGGTTTCTTCATGTGGCAGCATCATGCTGTATAGATCATGAAGTCCAAGTTGGCCAAGATTCTGGCTCACTTGAATGCTGATCGTGACTGACTGCCAGAGTTTGTTCAATCGTTTGAGGAATTTCACATTCACCTCGTATTTGTTCTTTTCCAGTCCAAGTCTCCGTAAATCGTTTACACAGATGTTTAAACGATTATAGGTCTCAGTCAGTGTCTCTCCTTCACGAGCACAAAAGCTTTCATACGCGTTCATCGCGTTCTCCTTTTGGCCTTCAAGTGCTTTGTCTCCACCTTGCATTTGCTGTTCAATGCCCAGCCACATTGCTCTAGCATCGTTACAGTTGTCAACTCTCGCAAACATGTCATTAGGCAGTGCCATGGTGAGTAACGTGAGAGCACGTTTGTCAATGGCTGCCCGGGCACGTAGTTCATGAGAGAACATGTCATATGGTTTTTCAACCTCATATGCAAGTAGATAAGGAGTGACTTCAATTCTGGCTACTTCGGCTACAGTAACCGTAGGTCTAATTGGTCCCTCAGTGATAGAGACCATCAGTTTGTCATCCGGTAGATCAAGTAAGTTAATCATTCGGCGTTTCCATTGCTGGTATTCGCCGACGACTAATACTAGAGGTCGAGTTTCAGAACCGATACTAATTATCTCTTTCGACATCGTGTCCTCAGAAGTAGGATCTGTTTTGAGTAGATGGTGTTTTTTGATTGGACAGAGCTTCCGCGCTTAAAGCACTTTCCTTTTTGGAAATTCAAAAATTTCAAAAAGAAAGGCCAAGGCGGGAAAAAGCAAAAGTCCCGATTCGGGAAATGAGAGTCCCGATTCCGGGATTTCAAATTTCCGATTCGGGAATTGATTGAGTTCCAATTCGGGAGAGGCTCAAGTTCCGATTCGAAGATAAGTTTACCGAATCGGGATATGAATATCCAATTCGGGAAACAAATGATCCGATTTGGGAAAATGATGAGTTCCGATTCGGGAAATCAAATGTACCGAATCGGGACACGAATGTCCAATTCGGGAATTGATAGTTCCGAATCGGGAACTTGCTAAATAAGCAAAAACAGCCTCTAAAAGTTGTCCAAATCTACCAAAACGATCGCTCTGATACCAATTGTGAGTCCATAAATCAATGAGGATACGATAAATGGACCAGTGCAAGCGATTACAATAGATAATAATGCTCAAACAGCGGTAATCAAGCGATATATGCACGATAGATAAAGAATATGATAACACGATAAAGCATATAGAGAAAGTTGTCAGTTACTTGATTATTGAAAAACGTTAACTAGCGACCCATATTTATAGAGCCGAAGTTACTAAAACACCCCTAGAGTCTACGACTCTTTTAAAAGGTGCACAAAAGATATTGTTCAAAAGCTAACTATTACAAGTTGTCAAAATACGCCCCTGACTTCTTAACAACCAAAACTCATGGTCTAACACTCACACATCCAACGGACTCCTGAATCAGAATTCAAAATCTAACGATGCATGTGGCTCGGTTAAAACCGTTAAAAGTCTTGATTTTAATTCAACTACGTTTGAAGTGGGTGAAAACTCAAGAGCTAAACCTAATCAACATTTGGCTTCTTCAAAACCGTCATCTGTTAAAGGTGGCAAACCCACTTCTGAAAAACCGTCCTCTTACTCGCACCATGCTTTTTATGCAGATGGGAGGAGAAAAGATGGTGGGAGGAATGTGAAGCCACCTAGAAGTGATCATCCAAAGAAGAACAACCATTTTCAAGCTTTCCCTAAGTGGCATGGTTCTAGCCATGCAGGTCCAGGCCATGCCCCACCTAGTGTAGGATTGTATTCAAACAAGTTTGTAAACCGTAATCGTACTTTGAACAATGCTTTTGATGCGTTTCGCAATAACATGTGTTTTATGTTTGATAATTTCTTGCGTAATGGTACGGCAAATTCCTTTAATGCATATAACTCAAATGTCAATTCTCGAAAGAGAAGGGGAAAGAAAAATGGGAAGACAAATCCTCCTCCTTCAGTAAAGTCCCCTACGCCTAAGAAGAAATACAAAAAGGGAAATACACCGAAAACCTCTGTTGTTTCTATCCTCAAGGTACCCAATTGACAACAGCTCCCTAAACAAGCTTAATTTGTTTGCAGGTCAGTCATGTGTGGTACATCTATTCCAGAGCATATAGACACATGACTGGTCATAGGGCCTTCCTTTACGACTATGTTGAAAGGGACGAGGGCTCAGTTAAACTTGTTGGGTTTTTGTGGGTTCCCTCGGGTCAAACTGACACGAGGATTATCATGGATCTCGAAACCTCGCTGGTTCGATAAATCCCATAGGTTTAATATCTAAACTGATAAAAGCCTATGTGATCAAAAACACACTGTTCTTGATCTTTTATGCGGAAGCGATAAAGCTAAAAACCCTAAACTAGCTTACGGATCTAAATCGTTTAGTTTAATCAATTCTAACGGTTATAGCGATTTACCTGGATAGCTTGAGAATTGATCCACCGGTGATCGACCTACGAATAGTTCCTCTAGCTGAACTGAATGAAAACCCGAAGACTTGGAAAAACCGAACTGGTGTTCCGAGTGGGAGAGGGGGCGGCGCCGATTGGGAGAGAGAGAGAGAGAGGGAACTGGAAACTGATTTATGAGTTGGTTCAATCGAAAGCTTAATTTTTTCTTAAACCCACAAGCCTTATTTATATGGAGGAAAAATACAGTTTGAGTAGGATCTAGTTTCCTTATTATAATTATCTCAATCTTTTCCTTATTTTACTGGAAAAGAATTTGCTTATGATAATTATCTCTATATATATATTTATCATATATATATATATAAAATTATTAATTAACTATTATATATTTATTCTATCAAATAAATATACAATATACTTAATTAATTAATAACCCTCTAACTTTGGGATTTCTGACTGAAATTACCCAACTGATTTATAATTGACTATTATAAATCCTAACTCTCCATTTCTGGGTTTCATATAACTTATTCGATTTATAGGTCCTCACAGGTGTGACCCTCAAGTGTCTTGCAACATTGGATGTGTAATTACTTGGTTTGTCAACTCTGCACATAATCACTAACAGACTCCCACTTGTGCAAGTTGGCAATACCGCCTTGATTACACGGACCTAGGCTAACCAGGTTACAAGAACTCTTATACCCAGACTGGTGATATAAACATTCCGTAAGGAAATAGTATCTATGAACTATTGTTCATTGATTGGGTATATCTTGGCTTTTCCCTTTGCATCACGATATTTCATCTGTGAGTATGAGCTTGGAAAGTGTCAACTCTAAATACTCAAGATTTTGTTTTCTTGACTATCCGACTTTTACTGATAGGTAAACGACAAAGAACTAATCAGTTCGTTTGGGCATGGCCATGCACTTCATCAGTATATTCAGTCAGTTAAGATGGGCCCAGAAATATCTCTCTTCAGAGAAGAGGTGCAAATCCCATCTTGCATATCTGCCTTTAACACCACGGCTTCCGCTGAATCTAGTTACGCCCTTTATAGCCACCCTGTTACGGTGTAGCGGTTGAGTGTACTAAGTATTCAGTAGTCCTCATGACATCAAATCAGATACCTCAGGTGATAGGGACAACCACTGTGAGATTTACTTATGACTGTTTCCAAGAAGTAATCTCAACTGCGGGTCACGTCCGATATTTGCTACTCTATCAAATATCTGTGCAACTTTTAGTCTACAACACTTGTCGCTGTTATTCAGCAACTGATCATAACTACCTAAAAGTTCACAATGACTTTAACACCTTATCATGTTCCCACTTGATAAGTTGTCACGGACAAGTTTCGAATGAAAACTGGAAACTAGTTTCATTCCTGGATTATAAAACATGCTGTAATAATAACAAAATTAATGACTTTTCTTAATAACTTTTATAATATCTATTTAACGTTTGTTAAATACTGGTCTAAAATGAAGTATCACCTATCTTCAGTTTAAACCCTTTGATTAAAGTTTACCATTTTAATCAAAGTGATAACCAAATAGTACAAGTTTGTTTATATTGTCTACTTGTATCTGCTAATCATTGTTTTGCAAACAATAATTAGACTTCTATCATATTCCATGAACTTGGAGACCTGGAATAACTACCAGTTCCTGAATATGTAAAACTAAACTGCAACTTTCCTCAGTTGCTGTGTAGATGAATGATTTCTACCTGAAATCAAATTCCATTTACTATGCTGGCAATTTTACAGGAATTGTATAACTAATCCAACACTTTAATTATTGATTTAAAAGTCAATCATGACTTTATTTTGTTTCAGGGATCTTGAAACTTTTGTCCTTTTGACTATAAGGTAAATTATATCTTATGAATTCTCATCCTACCTGGATTATGATTTCCGAGATATATTGAATCAATAATCATATCTTTCATTCTTTATCTCAGACTGGATAGAGAATAAATTGGGCTCCCACTAACCTATATGAAAACTGATTATTACTCAAAATTCACTATTGACCTTAGTCAAAGCTTTGATTAGTCAATTTTATTTTAAGTAATACACTTGAGAATTTTATTTACAAAACTTAACTGGATTTTGTTAAATCCTAATTCCAAAACTTGGAATTTTCCTAGTTTTATAAATACTGTTATTAACTTTGTCTAAGTTAATATCCCAGATTCTTTTCTAAAACATTTGAATAATTAAACTTGATTACAAAAATATTATTCATAAATGTTTTATTCCAAAACACATTCTTATAGAATCTCGTGTGTTTTGATAGTTTTCATATGAATTACTTCAGTTTTGACCAAAAATATTGAGGTAACTATAATAGGCAATATCTAGGATCATATGGATTCAAGAAAACTAAGTACTATCAGATATTTCGATGTCAAGACAATAACTTTTAAACTTAAAATTAAAACCATAAAATTATAAATCTAAAATATAACCATCCCAAAAATAACTGTTTTAAAAACATAAATCCAAAATGAAAATGTCTTGACTAGAATTGAAATGAACTGGTACTTAAGATCCTCAGCAACTTCTGGGCACTTCACTTCTGACCTCCTGCAATAGTCATTTGCTCTAGGTATTAATATACTTGTAAACTAACAAGTAAGAAGTGACAAACTAAAGCAATCATAAATATCTGAGGTTTACATACCTGCTTCATGACGCTTTGGGCAGTTTTGCCTCCAGTGACCGACCTCATTGCATGTGAAACAGCGGTTCTTGGTCCTAGCTTTATTTGGCTTAACCTTCTTGCCCTTGCCCTTGCCTTTGCCTTTCTTGGGTGCACTCTGGACGGCCTGGACTGGTCCCTTCCCTTTGCTGGTGCTAGCATGCCCACTTTTCTTTTTCACCCCTCCGTCTCTTACCATCAAGACATCCTTGGTCTTGTTCTTGTTCCCCATATTCAATTCAGTTGTCTTAAGCATGGAGTGTAATTCTGCTATTACTTCTCCATGTTATTCATATTGTAATTGACTACAAAGGGCCTGTAGTCTTCTGACAGTGAATTGAGTATAGTATCCGTTGCTAGCTGC
>CM058044.1:32770122-32841841 GCA_030169165.1 Centaurea solstitialis | reverse complement strand
CTAATTGGTAGCAGAACCATCGACGATCTTTTTGTCACGTCTTTCCATGGCCACATCCCACAAATCATTACCGATGTGCTTCGGCTGATCATACAAACAAAAAGAAAAAGAAAAAGAAAAAGAATGAATTTATAGATCCAAAAAAATCAACGAAAGGATCTGATATGAAGAAAAGAGAAAAAAATGAACTGACGCGTCCATGAGCAGCTTTATGGATGGTATACTGAACGTTTCCGGCAATGCAAAGCATACCGGCGATGATACCTAATGGCAGAAGAGCTTCCATCCATTGCAATCGCCCCATCTTCCTTTCTCTATATCCTGATACAAAATTTGATTTTTGAAAGCTTTTAGAATCTCTTAAGCACTATAGAAACTTGTGTTGAATCTAGATGAAAGGTATTAAAGGAAATTGAGAAACCATGGAAATCGTACCTGTGGAGAAGATGAATTTGTAGAGAATGAAGAAGCCCTGAAAATGGATGTAAAGTGACGATTTTGGTATTTAGGTTTTACCTATACGATATTTGAAAAGGGTAGTGTGGTAATACCAAGGGGGGTGTTTGGGATTACCTTTGCTTATTGGGCATGCTATAACTTTTAAGGGGGCGTTTGGTTTCCCAAATTATTTCTGAAGAAATAAAATTTGTTGAAGGTTTTGAAATTTGAAAGGAATTGAAATGAAATGTTATCTGGTTTGACCAGTTGTTTGGTTGACAGGAAATGGAATGGAATCTATTAAAGGAATTGGATTTTGTCTGTTTGGTTAACAAAATCTAGATTTGGAATTGTAATGAAATGATGACAAATGACTAAAATACCCTATTATGTTTTTTAAAGTAATAAATAACCATTTAATAATGTTGAACGAAGTGGTGGCCAAAGGTGGTGGTTGACAGTGGCGGTGGTGGTTGGAGGTGGTGGTGGTTGTCAGAAGTGGTGGTTGACGATAGTGGTTGGTGGTGTCGGAGGTGGTCGGAGGTGGTGGTTGTCTGAAGTAGTGGTGTAACGCCCCGTTTTCGGTATTTAATTTTTATTTTATGAATTGTTATGGTGATTTAATTTTATTTAATTATCGAGGTGAGTAGTATTTAATTAATTAGGATTTATTCAATTGAGAAGATAGTCGAGCTTAATTAGAACTCGGGCTTGGGCCGTAGGAAGGAAGAGTTGACCCGGTTATTTAAGTCTCCCTTAGGCTTCAGTTGATCAGTTTATTCACGAGAAAAAGCCACAGAAAACCAAGAAGCCCTAGCCTTCTCTCTAGAAACTGCCAACCTCCATCGCCGTTGTGGTCGCCGAAGAAATCCATAGTCGTTGGAGAGTACGTGTTCCCCTGAGAAGTTATCGACTGTTGCTCGTAGGTTTATCTTCGGATAAGAGGATTGCGCAACCGTGAGAAATCGGCTCGTTCTCCCTCGTCAACCGTCGGATCGTCGTGAAATTTGGACAGAGGCTTCACGACTCATTGTTCTACAATCTGACTGGAGGGATCGAGCATCGGAGGCTCCAGTAAGGAGCAGCAACCTGCTGAAGTTGGCTGATTTTCCAGGAAAGCGAATTCCGTAATTTGGGGATTAAGCGATGTGTGTGTGTGAGCGATTCTTTAAGGCAAATGACGGAGAATCAAGTGTGGTTGTTAATTGATCGCAAGGTATGAATTTTAAACCCTTGTATCGTTAGATTTTGCTAGTTTTTGTAATTGAATAAGATGTTAGGGTTTGTACGAAATTGGTTGGGGATTTATGATCAATTGATCATCAATCGAATGTTTTGGTAATGGTTTTATGTTATAGAATGTAATTGAATATGTGAGAATAGTTTGTATACACCTATTAGGTCAAAAGAGACTGATTTGGAGGTTTGAGGTGGAAACCTCGACTGTTTGGGCGATAACCCACGAGGAAGACGAACTGGGGGTATCGGCGGGTATAAACCGCCAACAACCCGCCGTTTGCACTAGGTCAATTTTATATATTTTCTGTACGGGTTCGTTTGGGGTTTTCTTGAATGTTCTCCCCTAAGGGACGGTGAAAGAAGGTGAATGGTGAACTTTGGTAGGATTTGGACTAGTACTGCTATTATATTTCCGAAAGAGGCGTAGGACTCGTTATTGAGTTATCTAGCTTAGGAGACCATGAAAAGTAGGATTATGGCTAACAATCCTAGGGCTCATGTTAGGTGGTTGTTGATGGTTCGTTATGTATTTGTCTTGTTTAGGTGATTTGTCATATCATCGTGTGGATACCGAGGATTTTCATAAGCTGTTATCAGGTGAGTTACACTATGTGTGTTTTGTATTGTTGTGTGTGTATGTATGTGTAATAGTGTGGTTAAAGGGATTCCACATGCCCTTGATGAGTTATGGGGGCGGACTCGCGTCCTAAGCTAGCGAGAAAAGGGAACCGCATGCCCTTGGTGAGTTGCGGGGGCAGACCCGTGTCCAAAGCTGGCGGGATGTTTTGTTCTATTCTCATGAGAGTCGGGAGTTGTAACACCCCAAAAATTGGGGCTAACAAAAACCTTAAATGAAAGGTTGGTACAAATAAGACGCCAAGGCGTGAGCTTAACTCAATAACTAAAACAATAGTAACTGTACAAAAAAAAATATATGAACATAATTCAACGGGAGAGGAATAGCAATTAGCTAAATCATCTCCTGACTAAGGGAGGGATCCTATGAAGAATTATCATCTTAAATTCGGTTAAGAGTCCAAAGGTCCGGCCCCCATGAGCATCCCCTGATGCTCGCCTCGCACACTTAGACCTGCTTGCTACCAGAACCTGGAATACACATCGACACCAAAACAAGTGTTAGGCCAAAAGAGCCTAGTGAGTTGTACCAAGCAATACAATACATATAGCATCACGTAGAGACTTACGATATATATATATATATATATGCGAGTATATAAATGAACATGAATAAGTATACTTATATGTTTTATCTTTTATCTTCGGAAACAATGGGAGCGACCCACTTCCACCAACCAATATCCCGACACTCGTTACTTCCAAACACCCCGATGCCGAATTTAGCATGACATCATCCACTGGGGCCCGCACACCTCGGAGCCACCCGAGATGCCGACGACATAGGTGCGTACCTATTTCAGTACCTCCCAAGACTGTTTGGTGTGGACATATTGCGTTGGATCGTCCATCCTTATTTATATAGCCGCGTATCCGCCACCAGTCCCATCACTCTTTACTTCCAAACACCTCGATGCCATCAACATGGCACCATCAACTGAGGCCCGTACACCTCGGAGTACCCGAGAGTCGGCGACATAGGTGCGTACCTATTTCAGTACCTCCCAAGACTGTTTGGTGTGGAAACATGGTGTTGATTTGCTTAATTATACATACACTTTATGTATTTTCACCCGGTCTAAGAGACCATACCATACCATACGATATCCAAGTTACATACCATTGGAGGTCTCATGACCTTCATTCTCTCGTATATCATGCATCATATAAATACGTGGATTTGGTTCACACATCATGAGCATACGACATTCTATTCAATACATCCATATAAGCATCATAAACTCATACAAACATGATTAATCTCAAACCTAACAATTTAGGTACTCCATCCATAATGACACTTATTTACACAAATCAAGCATAGCATGTCAAACCAAGAAAGGTGATGTGTATCCAGTTTTAACAAAGGTTTTAGAAACTCACCTTGCGGCTCGTAAAGCCAAAAGCCCCAAAATTCACCAAGAACTCTAGCTTAAAGCTTGAGTGAACACCTAAACTGATAAGCAGTTAAAACCTTGGATTAATTCTAGATCCACAACATACAAGACTAGATCTACACTTAAAACCCATAAATAGAATTTACCTCCTCAAGATCTTGGGTGAAAACCCCAAAATGATGAAACCTCTAACAATGGTGGAGAGGTGGTGAAGAAGATGAAGCTATGGAAATCTCCACTCTCTAAACTAGTAGATCTAGCCTCCAACACTTCCCAAAACATGTTATCCACCTAAAAAACACCAAATCTAAGACAAGTATGGAAGAAAAGGTTTGGAGATGAATAACACCCGAATCGAAGCTTAATATTCGAAGGGGATGAAGAGATTACCTACACCAACGTTTTTGAACTCCCAAATACTTGAAATCCATTGATGTAGTCTTGAAGAGCTCGAAAAACCGAGAAGAACACATAAAGAATCGAGAGAAACGGAGTTGAAATGAGAGAGTTATGCCCAAATGAAGAAGAGGAGGTATTTAATGCGATTTCGGGTCTGACAGCGCCTAGCGATCGCTAGGTGTAAGCCCTAGCGATCGCTAGCTACCTTGAAAGCTTCCTAGCGAGCATGAGGTTCCAGACGAACAAACAGAACCCTCCAAAAACTCTACCTAGAGACCATGAGCCTGATGGCTAGCGATCGCTAGCCATCTGGGTGTTTTGGCTGACAAACTTGTTTTGCTCATAACTTCTTCGTCATAGCTCTAATTTCGATTCCGAAAAAATCGTTGGATTCGTAATTGAATTATCTACCCAACTAGACCATAAAATCCATGATTTAATCCAAAATTCTATTTCTCACTTTTTATCCTAAATGGTTGAATTCTGAAAACTACGGGTGTTACAGGAGTCAAATGCATGGTCAATTAATGTGATATGTTATGTTATGATGCTTGACTGTTTCATGAACGTGGTTGGCACCTATTATGATATGTATTCATATGATGGTGTAGGATATATATAGTGTCTGCTCATTAAGCATTCGCTTACCCGTTGTTGTTTCCCTTTTTCCTCCGGTGCTAGTTTTTGCATGGATAAGGGTAAGGCCCCGGCTTGACTCCGCTGAAGGCGACAGTTCCGACTATTCACTTATGACTCTTAAAAACTAGAATTTTATTTTCGCTTAAATTAATGGTTTTTGAGTTAAGAACAATTGAATTGATGAACCGTTGTGATAAATGTTGTTTTAAATGATATTTCTTTGGTAATTAAAGTAGTTTTGAAATTAAAGTATGGTTCCTTTAAAAATTTATTGAATTTTTGGGCTTTTGAAAATATTGGTGTTACAAGTGGTCGGTGGTGATGGTGTTTGCCGACAATGGCGACCGATGGTGGCGGCGGTGGTCGGAGGTGGTGGTTGCCAGTGGGGGTGGTGGTGGTGATGGTTAGTGGTGGGGGTGGTCGGAGGTGGTGGTGGTTGCCGGTGGCGGTGGTGACTGGAGGTGGTGGTGGCTTATAGTGGTCGGATGAGAGAATTTTTGTCATTAACAAAAGATTTGAAGGAATGGAATTCTATTCCATCTTATTTGAGAAGGAATGGGCAAATCCTCAAGTGAAAGAATTTATGGAATTGAATTTCATTTCTTAGGCAATCAAACAGCATAAAGGAATTTGGTCAATAGAATTGACCATTTCAATTCCACCAGATTTTGGTGGATTCCAACGAACCAAACGTCCCCTTAGGGTGTTTAGAATTTGTGTTTTGAAATTTGCTTATCAACTTCTTTCTAAAGTAATAAGTTGTTTTGAAGAAGTAAAAACAGGGTGACTTCCTACGGTTCTAATTTGGCATCAATTTCTCTGATTTTGGTATTGATCGGTAAGATTTCTTACTGATAAGATATCAATTTTTAGGGTTTTGATTTGGTATTGATTGCACATCGATTTAGTATCGGTTTCTCACTAATTCATAATTGATTTCTAGGGCTCTGCTTTTGGACTAATTTGTGATCGATTTGGGATCGATTGGAGTTTTCACTGATTTGGGTATTCGATTTGGGTTTTCACTAATTTGGGACCGATTTGGGTGTTCACTCATTTGGAATCGATTTTGGGTTTTCAATATATATCTTTACATCGATTTCACTGGGATCTATCATTGTGTGGTTGATTTTAGAAGAAAAAAAATTGTCAAACACTTCAAACAACTTATCACGTTTTAGTATAGTAATAAGCTAATCCATATACTTTTTAGGAATCTCCCTTTCTACACCAAATAAGCTGATAATTAATATATTGGCATATATATATAGGGCAATGATATTTCCACAGTTAAGGATTACTTATTCCACGGCAACTGTCATAAATTTCCCATTTTACCATTTTCCTTTCCACAGCTAAATTAAATAATTATTATAGAGAGAGAGAGAGAGAGAATTTTAACTTCTTTCCATCTTCTTCTTTCCATCCACGATGGAGAGAGAAAGTACCTCCCTCACCCCACTTAATTTCCTTTCTTATACCATCAGCTTTCTTTCTTTTTTCTTTTTTTTCCTACTGCTTTTGAAACAAAGAACTTTTTGGATGCAAAGAAAATTTATCATCTTTCCCTATCGTCATTCGTCAATGCTCATTTTTATTAAGGCTGTTGTTTTTTTAAGAATCAAAATTTTTTAAGTAATCAGGTTCAGCGGCCATTAAGGCAAAGAAAATGTTTCTTATAGAGAAATCAGGTTCATCGGCCACTAAGGCAACGGCGATTCTGTTACGATTATGTGCGAGACAGTAACAGGGATTACCGTGTCCAATGTTATAAGACACTAGTGGGTCACACTGCTACACACCCGATTCGAGATCGTTTGGATTATATGTGTGAAAAATAATTAATTAAGTTTAATTATTAAAAGAGAGAGAATAAATAATAAATCGGTTATTTATTATTTAATAAATATTAATTAACAGTTTGTTAAAGATAATTATTTAGAAGAGTTATATTTGGTTAAGGTTTTCTTGAAAACACTGCCTTATTTACCTTTATAAATAAAGGCTTTATACAGTTAAAAATCAATCTGATTAATCAGTTGATTAATCACCAAGAAAAACCTACACCCTCTCTCTCTCTCTCTCTCTCTCTCTCTCTTTATCGCCGGCCATACACACATACAACTGGAGTTCGTTTTTCGATCAATCCACGGCGGTCTAGCAGCCAGTCTCACGGTGGTGTCAGTAGCGGTGTACTCCCCATTTGCATTCCGGAGGTTTTATCGTGAAAAAGGTAAACCTACTAAACACCCTGGTTTTGTATCTGCAATTTTGGTGTTACCAACTACGACTATTTTCGAGGAGATGAAACAATGACGACCAGTATTGGTGACCACAACGGTGATTCTGATGACCATAGTGGCGGCTCCTACGACCAGAATCGGTGACCACAACGACACCTCCGACGACCACAGCGGCGAGTCCGACAACCACAGCGGCGAGTCCGACGACCATAGCGCCGACTCAAATGATTACAACGGCGATTCTGGCGACGACAACGATGATTACGACAACCACGATGACGATTCCAGCGATGATAATGGTGAGTATTCAATTTCTTGGATTGAAGGAGGTAACAATAGGGTATGACTATTCCGTTTCATGGATGCAAGGATGGATGGAAGAAGACTAACATTCTCTCTCTTCTAGAATAATCATTTTAATTAGCCTTGGAAAGAAAAAAAGGGTAAAAGGGTAAATGTGTAGAAGTTGCCGTGGAATAAATATTTTTAGCCGTGGAAATATCATTGCCCATATATATATATACATATAGAGAGAGAAGGGGTATTCTTTTGTAAACCTTATGAAGATTGCAAACCGATCTTAACTGTCCACCTAGTCTAACAAATATTTGAGTTCATAAATTTGTCGATTGTTTCCAAATATAAAACGTTTATCATAATTTGACGAACTTTAATCATTTTTCATAAATATGCAAATCTTAACAAATAAATTTTCTTCATTTCCATAAATATTGGTTTACATATTTACAAGTTTTATAAGACTCACAAAATAATATATTTCTCTCACGATATAAATAAGAACATAAAAAAAAGATCTCAACCGTTGATTATGTTGGAAATTATATTAAAAGTGGGAATGTTGACAAGTTTATCTTGTCCCACATAGAAAGAGAAGCTAATAAAAGAAGAGATAAAGCTGAAAATTTTAGCTGGATAATATTCTTGGAAACGAAGATTTCTTGGAAATTAAGTTTATTTCTTGGAGAAAGAAATCTTATTTCTTGGAAAAAAAGCTTATTTCTTGGAGGAAAAGCTTATTTCTTGGAGAGAAAGCTTATTCTTTTATTCAACTATAAATAAAGGCTTTCTCTTCGGGTCTAATCATCCAAGAAATTAAAAAGCTCTCCTCTCTCTTTCTCTCTCGTTTTTTCCTTTTACTGTCATCTTCTTCCAGTTTCAGTTGTTCATCGCTGTTGAACAACCGATCACCGACTGCATTAATCCTGGGTCGTTACGTCGAGGGGCTGACGGCGATTGCGCGACGTAAACACCTTTAAGGACAGGAGTCTATTCCGTGCGGTTCTCTCATTTTCGATAATCCAAGCAACTTTCAGGTTGGTTTTATTTTTCCGAGTATTGTTTTACATAGTCCGATAACGGGACACTCTCATTCTACCTTTCTTGAATTGTTATGATCGTGAAGGATTATACAGTTTCGTTTGAAACTTGGTAACACAAATTAATTAAATAATTTGATAGATTTAAATTTCTTATGAAGTTTAAATCTTTGATTGTTTGATTCTGAAATACAACAATCTTAAAGGTGTTTAGCTTTTTATAAGCTCATTGTTTTAAATCACTGATTGGTAAAACAATTTTGCAACTTTCAGAAATCACTCAATGGAATCTCAACTACCTTTCGAAAACATCCGCCTAATGAATTAGGATATCGTGAAACTCGATCGTTTCGACGGTCAGAATTATACCCGTTGGGTCGAGAAGGTCAAATTTCTACTTATGCTCCTAAAACTTTACTATATTCTGGACCTCAATTTGCCCCCATTCCTGAGAATCCGACTCCCGAGGAGGGGAAGGAACCAGATCAGAGAGAAATTTCTGATTTGGAAAAGCAGCGTCTACTCCGAAAGGAGGCTGAAGCTCTTTGTTTGGGGCACATAAAAAATACTTTGTCTGACCGCTTGTTTGATCTTTACTCTCCGATAACTGACCCTAAGGAATTATGGAAAGCACGTGAACAAAAATATAAAACACATGAAGAGGGTACTAACAAGTACCTTGTTTTTAAATATCTGGAATTTCAAATGGTTGACGACAAGCCTATCATGGAGCAAGTCCATGAGCTTCAGGTTTTAATCAACAAATTAAATGCGCTTTCCATTCCCTTAGTGGAGCTTTTCCAAATTGGCGCAATCATTGCAAAACTGCCGCCATCTTGGAAAGACTTCTCTAAACGCATGATGCATAGATCTGAGGACATTTGGATGATTTGTTGAAACACCTCCGCATTGAGAAGAAAACTCGCAATCGAGACAAGCGCGATAAGGCTAGCTCGAGTGTGCATCAAGTTACTGGAGTTCTAATCAGAAAAACAAGCAGTCATGGGGACAAAATAAAGTTAAGAATTTTGGACCAAAGAAGCAGAGTTTTAAGAAACCAGGCAATCAGAAAGCCAAGTTCAACAACAAACCTAAGAAGTCTGGACCGTGTCACGTCTGCGGAGAGACGGGGCACTATGCGAGGGAATGCAAAGACTGAAAGTCCGGACCTGTGGCGAATGCTGTTGAAGAGGTGGCCAATCTGGTCGCAAATGTGGATCTTGGAGGAGTCTACATGATTTCCTCTCTAACCCAGGCAATGGCGGCTCGAGGTTGGTTTGTGGACACTGGGGCCACTATCCACATTTGTGGACAGAGACGTGATTTCAACACCTACCGTCCCATACCTGCGGGGACTCATGTGGTTTGTGCTGATGGCCATCGTGCTGACGTGTTGGGTATTGGTGACATAACATTGCGGTTCAAAAGAGGTCGCACCGTTGTTCTTAGTGACGCACTCATGTTTCGACAATCTCCAAGGGGTTGGTTTCTGCTGACAAGTTCGATAAAGGCGGTTTCAAGATGGAGCTCGAGAATGGCCGGATAGAGATCTCGAGGGGTGGAGCGTATGTTGGGAAAGCGGTCAATGTTAGTGGCATGTATCGCTTAGTTTTAGAGAGTGATGGTGAGGTTAATCATGTTGGTAGTGGTTCTTCTAGTGGTAGTAATGATGTAACTTCCGGTGTTGGAAGTAATAACGCTATGTTTTCGTTTGCTAATGAAGTTAATATTTCTGGTTATTTTGTTTGTTCTATTACTTCTGATACTTCTGTTACTTTATGGCATAAAAGATTAGCACACACAAACATCAAAAACATTGAAAAAATGCAAGCTATAGGAATGTTAACTTTAGACAAAAAGGATTTTGAAAAATGTGAAACATGTGTTAGATCTAAATTTACAAATAAACCATTTCCGTGTGTTAAAAGAAATACATCATTACTAGAATTGATTCATTCGGATATATGTGAACTTAATGGAATACTTACTCGAGGAGGAAGAAGAAATTTCATCACATTTTGCGATGATTCAAGTCGATATCTCTATGTCTACTTGCTAAAATCAAAAGATGAAGCTTTTGATGCATTTAAAGTTTATAAGGCAGAAGTAGAGAACCAACAAGAAAAAAGAATTAAAATTCTTCGTTCAGATAGGGGCAGAGAATATTTCTCAAGAAAGTTTAATGCATTCTGCGAAGAGAATGGCATTAAACATGAACGAACTTCATCATTCACTCCCCAATAGAATGGATGGCTGAGAGAAAGAATAGAACCCTTGTAGAAATGGTCAACTGTATGTTGAACCAGTCGGGTTTGCCAACAAATCTGTGGGGTGAAGCATTACTAACGGCATGCCATATTCACAATAGGATCACTATTCGTGTGATTCCTACGAGTCCTTACGAGTTTTGGAAAGGTAGAAAACCTGAGATTGACTATATGAAAGTTTGGGGGGTGTGTGGCTTACTATAGAACACTTGATCCTAAAAGATCCAAACTCGGAGACGGAGCTATTAAAAGCATATTCGTTGGTTATGCAATGAATAGTGTGGCCTACATATTTTTGGATAATGAATCAGGAGTCATCGTGGAATCCAGAGAGATGCGGATTTCTTCGAAGATAAATTTCTAAAAGATAGTGAAAATACAAACCCCATTTCTGTTCCAAGTACTTCTCGAGATGTTCCTGAACCTTCTCGAAATATAGAAGAGCCAAGGAGAAGTACTAGGACCAGAAAAGAAAAGAGTCTAGGAGATAATTTTGTATCCTTCTTAGTTGAAGGGACACAAAAGAAAGTGACAAGAGAGGTCATTTTCGCCATCAATTTTGAAGATGACCCTAAGACTTTTTCCGAAGCCATGTCATCTAGAGATGCTCATTTGTGGAAGGAAGCTATAAATGATGAGATGGATTCAATTCTAGGAAATAGAACCGGGGATTTAGCCGATCTTCCCAAGGGATATTGGATCCAAGTGGATATTCAAGAGAAAATACCACTCAGATGGATCCATTTCTGCATATAAAGCAAGATTAGTTGCTAAGGGATATAGGCAGAGAGCAGGCATCGATTATTTCGATACCTATGCTCCAGTTGCTAGGATTAGTTCTATTAGAACTCTTATAGCAATTTCCGCTTTGAAAGGACTTTACATTCATCAAATGGATGTAAAGACGGCTTTTCTTAACGGATACTTGAATGAGGAGATCTATTTGGAGCAACCTGAAGGCTTTGTGATGCCCGGACATGAAGATAAGGTGTGCAGACTTATCAAGTCCTTGTACGGCCTTAAGCAAGCCCCCAAACAGTGGTATGAAAGATTTGATACCACTGTGACGAATTTCGGATTTCGGCACAACGGTGCTGATAGGTGCATTTATTCTAAATGCACATCCGATTACACCGTTGTCATATGCTTATATGTTGATGATATGTTGATCATCAGCACTGACTTAGAAGGTATTTCTGAGACGAAAAAAATACATATCCTCCAACTTTAAGATGAAAGATCTTGGAGAAGTGGATACCATTCTTGGTATCAAGGTGAAGTGAACAGGCAGTCAGATTTCTCTAAGTCAGTCTCACTACATAGAGAAAATTCTAACAAAGTTTCAGCATCTAAACATAAAGGAGTTTAACACTCCGTTTGATTCATGTGTGAAACTTGGTGCTAACTGAGGACGAGCAGTGGCTCAACTAGAATATGCAAGTGCAATTGGTAGCATGATGTATGCTATGCATTGCACTCGACCTGACATAGCATTCGCTGTGAGCAAACTAAGTCAGCATACGATCAACCCTGGTGTAGAACACTGGAAAGCAGTAAGCAAGGTGTTGGGGTATCTGAAAAGGACATGTACATTAGAACTGACATACATGTCATCTTCCGGGATACTAGAAGGGTATTCTGACGCTAGCTGGATTGATCAAACCAGTGATTCAAAATCCACAAGTGGTTGAATTTTTACTCTAGCTGGAGGAGCTATCTCTTGGGCGAGCAAGAGACAGACATGTATAGCTCACTCGACTATGGAAGCCGAGTTCATTGCCCTAGTTGCCGCTGGCAAAGAGGTAGAGTGGTTTAGAGATCTACTCTCGGACATTCGACTATGGAATGTTCCAATGCCTTCTATTCCCATGTATTGTGATAGTGAGGCCACACTATCCCAAGTATACAATGTTGTGTATAATGGGAAGTCGAGACACATTGGTCTTCGACACAATTATGTGAGACAACTGTTTGAGAATGGTCCCATCAAAGTTGTCTTTGTCAAGTCTAGTAAGAACTTGGCAGATCTGCTTACCAAACCTTTGACGAGAGATTTGGTTGGAATTACCACAAGAGACATGGGTCTAAAACCATAGTAGAATCGGTTAGTGATGGAAACCCAACTTGAATTTAGTGCTCCTATCTTTCAAGTTTAAAAGGTAAAGTCACTTAATCGATAGAAGGTACTATCAAACTCGAGAGATCCATTGTGGTAAAGATAGTACGTCGTTGCCGAGAACTAGGATGAGTTTATTCTCTTAACAAAGTTTTGGAGACATCTAAGCAACGAAGATGTTATAAACTTTGCCTATATGGCCTAGAGGTGGTGCCGCCTTGAATGAAGATTAGTGGTTTATCTTCTAAAGGGTCAAGAAAAGGATTAAAAGCACATGGCCATACTCGTGCTCAGTAAAATTGGAAGATTTTATGTGATACGTGTAGATGGATCGGAGAGGTCGCAAGGTTCTTGGTTTAAATCCATTAGGATACCATTGAATTGATTTCTCTTTGTTCATTTACATCAAACTAGGTTTAATCTTTGTGACACCTATGTGATATTACATATCTGAATGACAAGAAAACTTTCAACATGGTGGGGGATTGTTGGAAATTATATTAAAAGTGGGAATGTTGACAAGTTTATCTTGTCCCACATAGAAAGAGAAGCTAATAAAAGAAGAGATAAAGCTGAAAATTTTAGCTGGATAATATTCTTGGAAACGAAGATTTCTTGGAAATTAAGTTTATTTCTTGGAGAAAGAAATCTTATTTCTTGGAGAGAAATCTTATTTCTTGGAAGAAAAGCTTATTTCTTGGAGAGAAAGTTTATTCTTTTATTCAACTATAAATAAAGGCTTTCTCTTCGGTTCTAATCATCCAAGCATTTAAAAAGCTCTCCTCTCTCTTTCTCTCTCGTTTTTTCTTTTTACTGTCATCTTCTTCCAGTTTCGGTTACTCATCGTTGTTGAACAACCGATCACCGACTGCATTAATCCTGGGTCGTTACGTCTAGGGGCTGACAGCGATTGCGCGACGTAAACACCTTTAAGGACAGGAGTCTATTCCGTGCGGTTCTCTCATTTTCGATAATCCAAGCAACTTTCAGGTTGGTTTTATTTTTCCGAATACTGTTTTACATAGTCCGATAACGGGACACTCTCATTCTACCTTTCTTGAATTGTTATGATCATGAAGGATTATACAGTTTCGTTTGAAACTTGGTAATACAAATTAATTAAATAATTTGATAGATTTAAATTCCTTATAAAGTTTAAATCTTTGATTGTTTGATTCTGAAATACAACAGATTATAATTAATATGAAGCGTTGTGATGCATAATGGCATTAATTGTAATTTACTAGCCAAATAACAAAAATTCCACGAGGGTAAAATAAAACCAGGGGTAAAATTAGAATAAAAAAAATCATCTTACGGACTAGACATGATGATGCGATAGGTAGAGCATGATTACACATACATAGAAAACAAATCGTTGAATTTTTTTCAAAAACACATTTGCTTCCATATGATGTCTTCTTATATGTTCAACATCGCATTCAACAGTATACTATGTTTAAAAGCTCAAATTTACACTCTATTTGAAAGAAAAGAGTTTGGGAAGAAAAAAAGGCATTCACTAAAATACATCTATGGATGCAAGAGGTAACAAATTCATGATTGCATGCTCTATTTTAATATTTTAAAGGACTATCTTCACCAAAATGTATCCAACTGTACCCGTATTCCTATTGTGTGTATCCAACTTCAAAATGGGTTATTGTGTGTACTAAACTTTCAATTTGGTTTATTGTGTGTACCGGTTTACCTGATAACCTGCTGATGCTGATGTGTATCAGGTAATTTCTCCGGCGACACCCTTCTCCGGCGACTCCCTTCTCCGGCCACCACCACCACCATCACCAAACCCACCACCAACACCGCCACCATGTCCACCAACACCGCCACCATGTCCACCACCACAGCCACCACTATCATCACCAAACCCACCACCAACCCGACGATCCAGACGAAGATTCCGACGACGACCGCCGCCAAACCCACCCGCTGCAACTACCACCGTCGACCACCACCCTTGGTTCTAATCTGATTCTGATCTGATTTGATTTTGCATTCGATCAATTAGGGTTCATATATTGAAATTAGGGTTCTTGGTAAATTTAGGGTTTTTTTCAAATCAAATTTGGGGTGTTGGTGGTGGCTGTGGTGGTAGAGATGGTGATGGTGGTGGCGATGTTGGTGGTGGGTTTGGTGATGGTGGTGGTGGGTTTGGTAGGGGAGATGGTGATGGTGGTGACGATGTTGGTGGTGGGTTTGGTGATGGTGATGGTGGGTTTGGTGATGGTGGTGGTGGTTGTGGTGGTGGAGATGGTGATGGTGGTGGCGGTGTTGGTGGTGCGTTTGGTGATGGTGGTGGTGGGTTTGGTGATGGTGGTGGTGGTTGTGGTGGTGGAGATGGTGGCGGTGTTGGTGGTGGGTTTGGTGATGGTGGTGGTGGGTTTGGTGGGGGAGATACTGATGGTGGTGACGGTGATGGTGGTGGGTTTGGTGATGGTGATGGTGGGTTTGGTGATGGTGGTGGTGGCTGTGGTGGTGGAGATGGTGATGGTGGTGGCGGTGTTGGTGGTGGGTTTGGTGATGGTGGTGGTGGGTTTGGTGATGGTGGTGGTGGCTGTGGTGGTGGAGATGGTGATGGTGGTGGCGGTGTTGGTGGTGGGTTTGGTGATGGTGGTGGTGGAGATGGTGGCTGTGGTGGTGGTGGTGGCCGGAGAAGGAAGTCGCCGGAGAAGAAGATGACCGGCTACCCTTTCAGCAGGTAAAATGGGTGACGAAATAACCCAAATTGAAAGTTTAGTACTGATAACACCAAAACTATACATGTTTTGGTTGAGCGTAATTGTATGACTTTACCCCATTTCTCACCCATTCCTGATCATTTCATGCACTAAATAAGCTTATTATCGTTTGTGTAGGATTTGGAGGCCGTGGAACGTAAAAGTACGAAAAAAGGCGAGAAAACGTGAAAAATGCACAAAGTCAACACAGTAGCTGTTTGGCGTTCGCGATATTTCCAATTTGGCGCCGCCAGATTCGACTGAATTGAAGACTAGGGTTGACTTAAGTGTCTGGCGTCGCCAAACCTGCAGTTTGGCGATCACCAGATGGCCCCTAGACGTTTTCTTTTAAATACCAGCCTCCTCCTTCAGTTCAGAACAGGCAATTTGAGTCGGTTTACACGAGATACGATACGGGGAAGATACGAAGCAGTAGAGTGAGAGTCCAAGACCTAGTTAAAACCATAATCACTACATGTTAGGGTGTCCTAGACTTAAATTTCTACAATAATCAAAATAACCAAACCTTTGGCCTGTTTAAATCATCCACTTGGGAATTCACTATACCATGATAAGTGCTGCTGTTTTCTTTCATATAAGTTCTTAATTAATATCTTTAATCGTTTTCTTAGTTATTAGTTAATTTAGTTGTCTTTTTAATATTCAAACCTTTTTAATACAAACCCCCCCCCCTTTAGGTTAATTAAACTGATCTAGACTTTAATCCACGATAACTTGACCGTTCCCAGTGGTAGATACGATACCTGGACTTTCCTACACTATATTACTCACGATCAGGTACGCTTGCCTGTATATGTGGTAAGACGGTGGCTAGGCATTAGAGGTTAAAACTTGTTACGCTTTTTATCTCTTTTCCTACACTATTTTATCTCTTTGTTTCCCGCAAGTTGCCCGTAACCGTTTGTTGTGATTTCAGTCACGGCAGACTTGTTAGAGCCATTTGAGGAGCCGGAGAGAGAGTTCAGAAAAAGAAACAAAAAGAAATCAAAAGCAAACAAAGTTCGCCCGAGAGCTTTGATTTTTGAGATGGGAGACGAGGCACCGATGTGGACTGCCAGGAGAGCCGCTCCAACAGTGCCCACCAATCCGATCACGAAGCCGAACCTGAACAAGGAAATCCCGGGGAAGCTCCTACACATGATCAAGGACCTTACCTTCGACGGGAAAAAACGATAGCAATCCTATCGTTCACATGGAAAACTTCGTGGATATTTGTGATCTGTTCAAAACAGAGGCAGACCGGGATGATGCAATTCGTCTTCGGGTCTTCAGGGAGTTATAACTTACCTATTTCTTGTCATAGATTTAAAGGTCTTGCTTTAGTAGATTCAGGTGCCGCTCTTAATATGATGCCTGTTGGTTATTGCAGGAAAATGGGAGTTAAAAAGATCATACCAACAGATTATCAATACCGAGGCGTAAACGGTTACATGACAAAGCCGTTAGGAATAGCGGAAGGAGTCCCGATTCGCATTGGCAACTTTGTTTATTATACGGACTTCGTTATAGCTAACCTTCCACAGAACACGGAGATCCCGATAATCCTCGGGAGATCTTTCTTACACACCGCTCAAGTGAATACCGATATGCGCAACCAAGTGACGAGTTTAGGCTATGGAGACAATCGGATTTACTTTGATCCTAATGAGGAGCCGGTTAGACACCTCGATGAACCATACGAAGATCCTTCCCTAGCCTACAAAAAGAACACGAACCGCCCATTACTCCCGCATGAGCATGGAAAGAAAACGGAGGACTATCCAAACCCGATGCATCAAAAGGATCAGAAAACCAATGAACCGGGATCCTCCAAGAAAGATCACAGAAAGAAGAAGGGATCGTCAGCCCGACGTGCCAAGAAATGAGCCGAAAGTGGGGTCGAGCTCTAGACCCATTCAAAAATGAAGCGCTTCTTGGGAGGCAACCCGAGCTTTTTCGCTTTCTTTCGTTTTTAATGATTTTCATGTGTGTTTTTATTAAGGTTTTTGTTTGATATTGCTTAGGTAACCATACGGGGGAGATAAAAACCAAATTTGAGCGAATTCGGAGTGCGATGAAAATTTTCAAAAGTTGGAAACAGTAAGCATTTCGCGATCGCCAGATTCCTAATTTGGCGACGCCAAGTTGGTAAGCCACGGAACAGGCAAAAATTTCGAACCTCGCGACGCGAAGAGAGCCGTTTGGCGACACTAAACTTTTAAAAACTAGGGTATTTTTGAAAACTGCCTGTTTGGCGACGCGAAACCCTGGGTTTCGCGACGCGAAGTCGGGACAGGCGGGTTTTTAACCCTCTTTTCTCACTTTTTCACTTCACCACAACCCTAATTTCTCTTAGGCGCCGCTAAACCCTCTCACGTTCTTGCGAGATTCGACTTTCTTGAGCTTCAATTTCATCAATTTCCATGGCTAAGGTACGTTTCCTAACTACAATTTCGTAAGAATAGCTTGAATTGGTAAGAGGAGATCTTGTTTGGACCATCAATGGTGTGTGAATGCTTATATTGAATTAGACATTGTTCTTGAAGCACCATTGATTGATTGATGTTTATGCATGCCCAATTTTTTGATTGAAACTTCACCTTAGCATGCTTTGTGTTTGTTTAATCTAGTGATTGTGGTTAAATGATAAGTGTGGGGATTTTGAGAACATCAAAATCCCCCATCCTTCCTTGTTAGCTAGATTTTTTTTATGAAAGTTGGACTAGAAGTTCAAGTGTGGGGATGTTTCACATCCCCATTGTTCTTGTTTTATCATGCATATATTTGCTAGTTGAACTTGTTAGTCGTATAGATTTTGTCTCGTTGGAATTTTGAATATGAATAAACCTTGTCTTGCGTTTATGGATTGAGATTTTTCTAAGACAATGGTATTTGGATTTTGTAGAGACAAAGAACACGCTCGTCTATGACCGCCGTAAGTAACTTTCATGCACCGGATGAAAGTCATGTTTTCACCTCCTTCGCAAATGACCCAACCTTGAATGGCCCGAAGAGGGAGGAGTATCGGGACATCGTCAACCGACTTCTCCCCCGCCAAGTGCTTATGCCAAAGAGAGTCGATTGGGATCTTCTCGGATCGATGGGAGTCGAGAACGACATAAAAGCAATTCTTGAAAAACACGCATACGACGAGGATGGCAAGGAGTATTACATATGCCATGCATGGGAGCGAGTTTTCGATATTGCCGAGACCCTCTACCGAGAGCTTATCGTGGAGTTTGTGGCCACGTTTCGTTTCGATGCAATCAAGGCTCTTGGGGAATTTCACCAAACTTGCATGACGTTCCGACTTGGTGGCGTTTGGAGGTCTTTATCTTTGGTCGACTTTGCTCTTGCATTGGGGATATACACCCAATCGGATGTTGATGCTCCCGGATTTGAGGAGTACATGTGGGCGACTTCGAAGAGGCCCGATGGTTTTGATCCACGTTTGGCTTGGTCGATCTTGGGTGATGGTGATTATCATGGCAACCTCAAGGTGAAAGGTTTTCTTGCTTCGTCGGACCGACTTTACACCGGATGCTTATTCAAGCGGTGAATGCTCGTTCTTCGAGTGAGGAGAAAGTGACCGTGCATGATCTGTGGCTTCTTGAGCAGCTCTCTACGGATGATAAATATCTGAATGCTCCATATCTTATTGTCGTGCAACTCACCAAAGCGAGTGGCTATTGGGATGGAAGTCGTTTGGTCGGGGGCCAATATATCACACGCCTCGCCAAACACTTCGGTATCCTAACCGACGCCGCTATTGCTTCGATGACGAACCTCGGGGAAATGGGGTTGATCGACATGGACCAACTTCGAGGCATGGGCGTGGCAAGGGTTGAACATATGGTTGGAAGAGACTACAATGCATGGATCCGTAATCCTCAAGCTTATAGGAGTCAGCCGAGAAGTCAACCGAGTCAAGCACCGAGGAGCACGCATGAGATTGGCGGAACAAGTGGAACGAGTGCGGGTCAACAACCGGCAGATTGGACGGCATATTCGGGTTACCAAGACTTGAGTAACCGACTCTCGGAGATGTCACTTTCTTACGGCCGGCATCATCAGCATATGGAGTACAACACAGTGGAGGCTCTTCACCAAGCCAACTGGCAAAGTGGAGTGATGAACCAGATGGCCTCCCACTTCGGTATTCAACCGAATACCGCTTATGCTCCATCACCATATTGGCCATACTCCGAGGATGCTACGCCCGGTTACCCGACTTACGAGGATTGGCAAAACCAACCTCGTGGCCCTTATTGATCTTTCTCTCTTTTATCTCCGTTATTCGATATGGTTGTCTTAAACAATTTTAAACTGCGTGGTTGTGTGGTTTGTTTGAACAATTTTTATTTTTATTTGTTTGGATTGCTTAGGATTTTAAGTAGTTTATTATTTGGTTTAGTTTGGTTTATTTTTGCTAGTTCGTTTTTACTTTTTCTTTTTCTTTTTGGTAGATACAACGACTTATGATCTTTGATCGAGCACGATTTTTTTGGACCACTCTCAGATCAGAACAGATTTCGTCACATAACCCGGGAAGTTTCTCTTTTTCCCAATTACTCCTTAATTGTGTTAATTGTTGCATTGAGGACACTGCAAATTTTAAGTGTAGGGAAGGGGTTATGTAGACTTATCTGTTTAAATGGGTTCACTTTTTGCTTATGGTTTGTCGTTTTTCAAATTTTTGAAAGCTTTGAGATTTGACCCCAATTTTTTCGAAATCTGAGGTTGTTTTTGAGACTGAGTTGCTTGCATAGGAGAACACTGAATAGGATTAGTTGAGTAAAAGGATACCTTGGAATACTGATTACCATGAGTGCCTCACCCAATTCCTTTGAGAGTTTGAGCCTTAATTGTTATATCTATATATTCTGTGAGGAATACCGACTTTGACCCAAGGTAGAACTTGTCATTTGAATGCTTGTCGAGACCACATAAGAGAAGTATTTATCACCATTGCACTGATAGAGGCCTTCGTTTCTAACCCTTTTAGCCTTCGTTAGATAATCTCATCATAAGATTGTCTGATTTGCCTAGCCTTTGATTGAAAAGTGTTCACTTTTAACACTTTATCCCTTGAAACCATTTTGAGCCTTAGCCTTTTCATTTGTTACCCACTATACACTTTATCCTTGAGCCTATTTGTTTTATCTATCTTTTGGCCGTGACTTAAATTTGATTCTTGAGATGTTTTGATCCAGTTTTTCATATCTGACAGTTTTATGGGATTGAGATTAAAAAAGAGCCCAAAAGCAACATAGTTGCTGCTCTGATTAAAAAAAAAAATATCAAAAGAGTCGAGAATACAAAAAGAAAGAAAAAAATGAGAGCTGAAAAGATTGAAAAAGAATTTGTGCCCCAAATAAGCCATAGGCTTAGGCCGATTCTAAAAGAAAAAAGAGGAAATACTCATCCCAAAAGTTTCATTATTTGAAAGTCAGACTGTTTCACTGTTTGGATCATTACTGATTAAGTTTTCAAATTTTTGTTGCAAAACCCTTAGTCACTTATATATCCTTTATCCTACCCTTAACCCTTAGCCTAACATTACAACCCTAAAGTCCTCTTGACGGTTGACAACTTCTCAGTGGTGGAGATTAGATTTGGTGACAAGCTTATGCATGCGGGAATGAGTTGAGTATTGGTGTGATCACTTATATATACACTTTTACCCCCGAGAGATACACTTTATATGATTATTCATGTGAGGGTGAAAGGTTGATCTTGGTATCCAATTGCTTGATGAGTCTTGTTTGTGTGTTCGATTATGTGAGTATGCTTTGTTCTCTTCGATGATCTTGGGTGGAGATAATTTTGGAGTTATCTTTCTTATCTTTCAGTCTTTTGATTGAGGACAATCAAAGCTTAAGTGTGGGGATTTTGATAACACCAAAATTATACATGTTTTGGTTGAGCGTAATTGTATGACTTTACATCATTTTTCACCCATTCCTGATCATTTCATGCACTAAATAAGCTTATTATCGTTTGTGTAGGATTTGGAGGCCGTGGAACGTAAAAGTACGAAAAAAGGCGAGAAAACGTGAAAAATGCACAAAGTCAACACAGTAGTTGTTTGGCGTTCGCGAGATTTCCAATCTGGCGCCGCCAGATTCGACTGAATTGAAGACTAGGGTTGACTTAAGTGTCTGGCGTCGCCAAACCTGCAGTCTGGCGATCGCCAAATGGCCCCTAGACGTTTTCTTTTAAATACCAGCCCCCTCCTTCAGTTCAGAACAGGCAATTTGAGTCGGTTTACACGAGATACGATACGGGGAAGATACGAAGCAGTAGAGTGAGAGTCCAAGTGGTACCGATACGCTGCGGGAATCGATCTTCGATCATCCGTCGTTGTATTGTCGGTATCATGTCGATGTCTACTATTGCTTTTGTTTTCGTTATGTTTAGTGAGTAGTTCTTAATAGTAGTACTTGTCATGGTCGATGAACCATTGTGGATGATGATTTGATACTTAATGTTTATTGGTTTGTTTTTGATTGATTGAATGTGTGTTATGGTTCCGTTCTGATTATTATTGTTTGGTTATTTGAACTCCTTTGGTTGGGTGTATCTGTTTGACCAAATTAGATACACTCCAATAGGATAATCAACCTACCTTAACCTACCCTTGACCGAGAGAGTTGTGTTAAGTGGTTACTCGGACCGAGAGTGACCTGGAGGTAGAAAACCATACAATAGAGTTAGGATTGGATTTCCGGTGCTAGGTTGCTTGACAAACGACCTGAGTATTGGACTAGGAGGACCAAGACCTAGTTAAAACCATAATCACTGCATGTTAGGGTGTCCTAGACTTAAATTTCTACAATAATCAAAATAACCAAACCTTTGGCCTGTTTAAATCATCCACTTGGGAATTCACTATACCATGATAAGTGTTGCTGTTTTCTTTCATATAAGTTCTTAATTAATATCTTTAATCGTTTTCATAGTTATTAGTTAATTTAGTTGTCTTTTTAATATTCAAACCTTTTTAATACAACCCCCCCCCCCCTTTAGGTTAATTAAACTGATCTAGACTTTAATCTACGATAACTTGACCGTTCCCAGTGGTAGATACGATACCTGGACTTTCCTACACTATATTACTCACGATCAGGTATGCTTGCCTGTATATGTGGTAAGACGGTGGCTAGGCATTAGAGGTTAAAACTTGTTACGCTTTTTATATACGATAATTACCGCATCAAGTACATACAATAACCCATTTTGAAGTTGGATACACACAATAGGAATACGGGTGTAGTTGGATACATTTTGGTGAAGATAGTCCTATTTTAGATGAAAACCTAGAGTTTCTAATCACAATGTTTCCTTTGTTTATGCTTGAAGAAGTTCATAAAAGTAGCAGAATAATAAAGAAATCAAGAGTTGGAACAACTAATATGTCTCCTACAAGCTGTAACAACTAATATTAGTTTGATTAACTACTTTTGAAACTATGGTTGGTTAAAGAAAAGTTGTATTTTTTGTCATTTTCGGAGGAATTGCAATATAAATCATGTAGTCTTATGTGAGTAATGTAATCTTCAAATGCACTAGATGCATGTTAAACTAATATTGACTACTTTGAAGAGTCACCTTATCTATAATATTATATGTAAATCAAATCACTAAGAATGTGATTGATTGAATATGCAACGTGTGGGCTCGATACATCTTGTTTATATTCATATGTGTGTATATAATTACATACGTGTCTGTCTATATATGTGTGTGTGTATGTGTATGTGTGTGTGCGTGTAACTGTGTGAGGGGTTGTTTACTTTCGACTTAATGGGATTATTCACCCAACTATATTGAGTTGTTTACTTGGAGCTTATTGAGAAAAATGATGGTTTTTTCGTACAGCCAGGAAAGGGCACTTATCCCTATTAAGACAAAAAAATTACTCACCTACCCTTGTGTGACATCCGGCAAATTTCAGCTCTCAGGTTAGCACCCGGCAAACACTTATATAATATTAGTGAAAATACCTTATTAGGATTTATATAGATCGAAATAGGCAAAAGCTTGTTAAAATTTCAGTGGATAACTTAGATATCCTGAAAACTGCTTAGAAAGCCCAGTTATGGCCGTATCCGTCTGAAACACCTTATATAATGCCTACACAATCTAACTAAGGATTAATTTATATAAATTACAAGGTTTTAGTTTATTTATATAAGAACATTTTATTATCACAAGAATTACCCGAAATTAGTTCCCGTTTTAAGAAAAAAATCGTGACAAGTTGATAACAATATAGCATTTTGATGAGTTGGAGCTTAAAATTTTTATAAAAAAAAATTGAATGGATTTATGTGGCATTGGGAGGACACGTGGTCAGCCCCCATGCTTATACCTCACCTCTAATACACACTAATTTCATCTCATTTCCAAGAGTTACAATTTCTCATTTCTCCATTCTCTCTCTCATTTGCTATCATCTTCAAACCCATCCATTTACTCTCCTCATTCCAGCAGAATATTCCAGCCTTAATAAACACCAAAACCTCAACATTTCAAAGATTAAGAAGTTGCATCATCATCATCTAAGAGGTAAAGACGTTTGACGATGTTTTGGCTTCGTTTTGTGCATTTATAGTGCATTTCTTCCACCATTTTCATGATTTTAAGTTCATAACCATAAGATTTTCTTCATTCTAAGTTCTAAGGGTAGATTTTACACCCAAGACATGTAAAATGTCCTTAAAGTGGTGAGAATCAATGACCTAAACATCTAGAACTCATGAAAAGCAAGAAAAACCACCATTTTGTATATTTTCGTTTTAGCTTTAAATCTGAATTGTAGAGATGTTGCATGCATAAATACATAAAAATTTTGATGATTTTCTTGGTTATTTATGTTTATTGATGGTTGGTATAACCCCTTTTAGCAAAAGAATCACCATTTTCAAGTGTTCAATGTTCAAAAGCTCACATTTCATACTTTTAGTTGCTGTCAGAATTTTTGCACTCACTTTGAAAGATCATATCTAACTCAATATGTGTCCAAAATGCTTGATTTTTCTTCTAGAGTAAATATATTAGAGTTAGGAATCAAATGCAAGTGGTTTCACAAGAAAACATCGAGTTTTGACCCTTCATCCATATGAAAACTTTTTATTATGCGTCTGACTTCAGCTTAGCTTAGTTAGCCAACTTGTTTCCTTCACATCTCTTGAAAAAACTATCCAAAATGAACGATTTTTCTCTTGAAACTCAAGTTCACTGAGTTAGCTTTTTAAAGAATCCGGAACCATTCCAAGATGTTGAGTTTTAAGGGTGCAACCATCAAAAACAAATTTACTGTGCAATCTGTCCAGTAATGGCAGATTCTTGCATGCGAGTTTTGGTGGCCATAACAAACTTACATGGGAAGAGTTTAAAAAGTTGCTCAAGGAAGAGTATTGCCCAAGAAGTGAAATCTAGAAGTTGGAAGCGGAGTTGTGGAATCATGAAATGATGGGAAGTGACATAGACTCCTATACCGCTCGCTTCCATGAACTAGCAAAATTGGTGCCACATTTAGTAACTCCCGAGGAGAACCGAATTGACAGATACATCTGGGGTTTAGCTCCAGAAATTCGTGGGAATGTTACCTCATCAAACCCGACAACACTCCAAGCTGCGGTGAATTTAGCGACTAAACTCACCAACAATGCTATCCGGTCGGGAACATTTTCAAGTGACAAAGCCAAAGGCAAGAGAAAGATGGACGAACTCTCGAAAAAGAAATATGGCGAAAGAACTGCTAAGGACCGAAAGGTAATGGGGAGCTTTGGGGTCCAATCCCAGATGGTGGAGAAAGGCAAGAGAACTCACCCTAAGTGTGATAAATGCAATAACCATCATAGCGGTAGATGTATCATTTGTCTCAAATGCAATAAGGGTGGACATATTGCTAAGGATTGCAGGAGCAGAGGAAAACGAACATGTCACGAGTGCGGAAGCCCAGACCATTTTCGGAACACATGTCCGAGACTGAACCGAGGACCAAATGTAATTCAAGCACGACCGGCAAACCAAGGGAATCAAGGAGGTCTAGCACGAGGACGAGTATTTGAGATTGGGGCAGAGGAAGCCAAGCAGAACCCGGATGTTGTCACAGGTACGTTTCTTCTAAACAATTATCCTGCATCTGTACTTTTTTATTCCGGAGCAGATAGAAGTTATGTATCGTTAGAATTTAGGCCCAAGATAAATAAGAGATCCCAAAAATTGAAAGAAGAGCACTTAATTGAATATTCTAGCGGAGAGAAAGTATTGGCGAATAAAGTACTCAAGAAATGCACCCTATGTTTGGTAGGAAGAGACTTTAGCATAGATCTAATCCCGATCAAGATAGGGAGCTTTGATATAATCGTAGGTATGGATTGGATGTCTGATAATCGAGCAACAATATGTTGTGCCGAGAAGATTGTTCTTATATCATTGTCTGATGGAAGTATACTCGAAGTACATGGAGAGAAACCAAAAAGAGATATCAAGATAGTATCCTACATGAAAATGCGGAGCCATTTGCGGAAGGAATGCGTGGCATTTTTGGCGCATGTTGTGGATAAGGAGGTAAAAGAGAAGCGAATTCAAGATCTCCCAGTTGTACGAGATTTTCCTGATGTTTTCCCGGAAGAGTTACCCGGATTACCCCCACATAGACAAGTGGAGTTCCATATCGATCTAATTCCAGGAGCTGCCCCAGTAGCAAAATCACCTTATCGACTGGCACCATCAGAGATGCAAGAATTGTCGAACCTGTTGGGAATCGTAGGCTACAAAACATGCACAGCGGAATAAAATTGCCTGATTCCCAATCGAGGATCCAATCCTAAACTCATACAGACACAAAAGAGGGTTACGAAAAATTACCTCGTTGTTAGTTTACGCGAACGAAACTGGACTGCTGGCGGGGAATACACCGCTACTGCACCACCGTGAGATCGGCTGCTAGACCACCTCGGGTTCCTCCTTGAAATCGATGGATAGAGAGAGATGGGAGGGTTTTTGGTTTTTCTCTGGGGTTTCTTTTCAGTCAAGATTGATCGAATGAATAAAACTGACCAGGGTTTGCCATATATATAAAATTAAATATGGCAGTACCCAATAAAGAAAGCCCGTTTGATTAAACGGTCCATTAAGCTTATTTAATCAAACTCAAACTCTTTATTTAATTAATAAACTATTAATTAAATAACTTAACCCTTTAATTAATTAATTAACTATTAATTAATCCAATAAAATATTCCAACTGATATTTTATATATAACTAAATAATAAATAACTATTTATTATTTATTTCTCACTCAATAATTAATTTGTACTAATTAATTATTCCATCAAACCACTTGATCTCCAATTGGGTGTGTAGCAGTGTGACCCACTAGTGTCTTATAACATTGGACACGGTAAACCTTGTTACTATCTTGCACATAATCCTAACAGACTCCCACTTGTGCCAGACTAGTAACTGTACTGTTACCATTAGCCTAAGGAGGTCCCTAGCCAGACACTTAGGTTAACCAGGTTATAAGATCTCTTATATCCAGAGATACAATTCACGCTTGAATTTGCACACAGGTTCATTCCTTTTGCACACGATATTTCTAAAGTGATTTAAGACATGGAGTGGAGGATTCATTTCTTAAAATCAAGTATTTCTTGACTCTGATTTCGATTGCCTGCAGTAACGGATATTACTAAATAACCCCTGTTATTCTATCCGAGCGTGGCCACGCGTTTTCTGCCAATCTTAATCATCAAGGGGCCCGGAAATATCTCTCTTTTGAAAGAGGTGCAAATCCCTTCTTGACTACTTGCATCTGGATCCACGGCTTCCGCTGCATCTAGTCACGTCCCGTATGGCCGCCCTGTTACGGTGCAGCGTTAGTACGTGCTAAGAGTACAGTAGTCCTCGCGTTCCCAAACCAAGTATCTCAGGTCTTAAGGACAACCTATCAAGTCAGTGCTTATGACTAAGGCTCCATGAAGCAGACTTGATAACTGGTCACTTCCAATACCCAAACACTCTGATGAGTATCTATAAATACTTGGTCACATCACTTGTGCTTTTATTCTTTACTTTGAATAAATCATCAAGTATTTATAATAGCGTTAAACTCCCTATTGAAATTCCCATTTCAATAAGTGGCTACGGAAATTTAGATTTTTCATACAAAACTTTGTAAAATCATGGATATGTTTAAATATGCGAAAAATAGTTAATTTAGAACAATCATGAAAATAAAACCTCCATTTATTTCAAACACTCTGTGAAATAAAACTTTACATGATTACGTTGTTTCAAAATTAAACTATAGTAATAATTAATAAACTAAGAACTAGCTACTGGCTTCCAGGTACTGCATCCCAATGGAATTTGCATGTGCCTCATGCTTCACCCTTGCTAGTGGCTTTGTCAGCGGATCTGCGACATTGTCTTCTGCACTAGTACAAAATTGGGCTTTTGCCACGGTTTTAAATTTGAAGTTAGTCACGTTTGCGTTTAGAAATGTGGCTAAAAGTCATAAGAAAATTTTGAGTAATAGATTAGCCACGATTTAACTTAATAATTGTGACCATTATAAAAAAATGTTTAAACATAATGTCATGGTTTAGATAAAATCGTGACTAAATGGGTCTTTACAACCACAATTTTTTTTCCGTGGCAAGTAACGACTAAAAACCGTGGCCATAGACAGACATATAGCCATGGTTTTTGTCTAAACCATTGTTTTATATCGTTATGGTTATTATCAATGCCGATAGACTGACATATAGCCACATGAAGTCAAATTTCCATAACAAAAAGAAGTATATATATAGCCACATGAAGTTAAATTTCCGTGACAAAAAGAAGTATATATATAGCCACAAAAATTTGTAAACGTGACAAAAGTTACGGATGTCAATGGTCATGGTTTTATCATTCTCTGTGATCAAAAGGTAACTAGTAGTTACAGTTATAAATATGAAGTGTAACCATATGTGATGATTTCGCCACAATAAGTATGAAATATCTGTAGCAAATAGTATAGTTAAAACCACGATTAAAATAATTTGTCGTGACTAAAAGTTGATCAATAGCCATGATTTCCAACGAATCAATTGTATGACTAATAAATGGTTTATCTTAACAGTTCAAATGAACCAAAAGGACATTGTTTTATTATTTTCTGTGACTAAAAGGTAACTTATAGCCACGAATATTTGTAAAACATGACAAAAAGTCACAGGTGTCAATAGTCATGGTTTTATCATTCTCTGTGACCAAATGGCAACTAATAGTTTATAAATATTAAGCCAATACTTTATAAATATTAAGTGTAACTATATGTGATGATTTCGCCACAATTAGTATGAAACGTATGTAGTTAATGGTATAGCTAAAACCAAGATTAAAATAATTTATTGTCATTAAAAACTTATCGATAACCATGATTTCATGATTCCTAGTGAATCAATTGTGTAACTAATAAACGTATCTTAATAGTTCAAAGTAACCAAAAGGTAATTAACAGCATGTAATTATGTGTTTTGAAACGACCATTGTTTGTGTGACCAGAATGTAACTTATAGCCACCTTTCTAAAAATTAAACATAACTATGTCATGAATTTAGCTATGGTTTTTAACATTTTTGTGTCCAAAAGGTTGCAACAGCTAGCCATAATTCTACATATTAAGCGCAATTGTATGTCGTAAATTAGCCACGATTACATAACTACTTTATGTGACCAATTGGATATGTAAGATTTACAGCACAATTTTGAAGAATTGTGAAGATTTAAGGTCTCCTTCCAGCAACAAGAGAAACAAGACCAGTTTACTAGAGGCCAAGGAGAAAAAATGAAAGAGATTAATATTGTCAAAAATAAGAAAAGATTCATCCTTATATCTACCCCTATTAGCTGAAAACTCAGAAATCGTATAAAGCTGCCACTAATATCCATGTTATAGGGTACATGCTAGAAAACTAATTTAAGATAAAAAGGTAAACCATCAAAATGGGATCATGCTAAAGAAGAATGATACAAATTACCATCCACTAAATAAGTACAAATGGGGATGTAGTTGTGGTTAACTCTTAAGGCTTTAGGGGAAGTAGCGGAAATCTCATCTTCGTTGAGTTTAAATCCACATGTACACAATCAGCCAATAACCCCATATCCAATCTGATCTGCACAAAAACAGAACCAGGAACATCTTAACCAAATCAACATAATAAATCTGCGAGAGATAGAACAACACGTGTTGCATATTAAACCACATACTAACAACAACAAAAATAGCAATAAAGACCTTCAAGAATGATCTGCTGCATCCAAAAACCATAAGGCCATCCACTATATGGGGCGTGTCATGGAGCCGGTACCGAACCGGTACCCCCGGCAACACCGCCGAGAGTATCCGGCACGGTAGCCGGCATGGCACCATGCTGCCGAGTTTGGTACCAATCTCTCTCTCTCCTTTGTGTCTATCTCTCTCTTCCTTTTTATTTTTTTTATTTTTTTAATTAATTGTTTAGATTGGTATGGAATTGGTATGAATGTGTATGGATTGGTATGGTATTGGTAAGGTGTTGGTAAGCTTATGTGGCGTTGAGGTGGCAATGGTACCAACCGGCACCATTGTGGATGGCCTAAGAAAATGTTATTAACCGATCTCTGAAAGTAATTAACGGATCATAAAAAAATCATTAACAAATTCAGGTATTTAAACTTTAGTGTTCTTTCTCATTCGAGATTCTGTCCTTTTAAACAATTATGTTGTTAAAAACTTCCATTTTCACTATTTTCATTACTTCCACATACCTCCCTGAAAGCTCAATTGTTACTCCTACACTGTTGTGCACTACACCTGGTAAGGTTTGTGCAAATCTGCATCATTAATCTCTTTCATTTCCTAAATATATATGAGCATCTCTCTACTGCTGTCATTGCATCTATGGTTTCACCGGTTAGCTGCAGAAAACAATATCAGTGTCCAAATCCAACTTATAAAATATGTGCATACAAACAAAAGGATTATCAAAGCAAACCTACGAAATCCCCAGTCCCTGAAATCTTTAAAATCTCACTATCATAAGTTTATTATCACCTGATATCCACTAAAAGTAAGAGGATTAAGTTATCAGTGTTGTGGTGGAGTGGATAAGGTTTGGGTTCATAGCACCTAACCCGGGTTCGAATCCCTCCATGCGTAACCTGTGGACATTTACAAAGGGGCATGCTTTAGCCTTGATCTTAGTGGGGATTAGTAGGGACATAGAAAAGTAAGAGAATTAAACTCGTTTAATATAAAAATGGCTAGGTTCTTCTAAGACAGACAGACAAAAAGGCTGAGGAAATAGCACCATACCAGGATAGAGATCATACAAATGAAGGAGCAAGTCTTAAAGATCAAATCTTGGCATGGAGAGTGTTAATTTGATAGAGATTTCAAGTCAAACTTTTCATTTATATACCTTTTAAAATGTTTAGTGTCAAGTATTATTTTACTGAACTTGAATACATTCATATTAAAATTTGAAGTTGAAAACCACAAAAGTCAAAATGTATATTTTTATAAGTCAGACTTACTTCTCCCTTCAACTTTTTCTTTTTAGACTTATGGATGTTGTCATCATCAGAACTTTGATCCTCACTATCTCCTCCGCTGCTTTCAACTATTCAAGGCTAGCAAAAGCATTGGAAGTTTGGAACTCAAACTTCTTTGCTCTCTGCCCGAATGATATTCTTCTGTCACATTATACTCTGAATTGTTTTCATCACTTTGTACTTCTATTTCTTGTTCCAGTTCATGACATCTAGAAACTCCGTAAGAGGGTCTATCAATATATCCTAATCTGCTATTGCGGGAACTTGGTATTCTTGGTGAAGACTGATGTGAGTTCCTACAGCAAACCTCACTGAACATGGCCTCCACTCAAACCCAAGAGCTCCCAACCGTCATTGCTGGTACATGCTTTGGTAAGGCTCTGGGCCATGCCTGATAAAATTTCGTAATTTAGAACATGAAAATGCAGGCTCTGAGGTTTAGGGTGGAGGAGTTTCTATAAGTAGCATTTATATTGCAGTTACAAAGCTATATTAAAGAGTACTGAAATAAAGATGTATTAAAGAATGGTTCATCTCTTTTAAGCAAACTTGAATCACAAAGGAAATGTTGCATATTCATTCTCTGTATGGAGCAAGTTGTGTTTCATGGGTCAGTTAAAAACTCAAAAAAAAATGGCATCAAATAGCCTAAAAAATTTATAAAGACAACACCTAATTACAGTAATACAAATAAGGTTTGAATCCAAACCGTTCTAGTCTGAAGTCTGATCTGAACCCATGAAACTTTAATCCTTTTTTTTAAAGCCAAGCCTATATTACCACAAAACCCATGAAACTTTAATCTGATCCCGTGAGGCTATGATCTGAAGTTCGGAACTCCATTGACTAGTTGCAACAACTAAAAATTATACAACCTAATAGCATGATCATGATTTTTTATTTTTTATTTTTGTTCCTACTGATTCAAAACAAGTAATATATAACAACTAATATATAAACAATATACTGCATCGGAAACCTAAATCATTAGGTTGTGATGATATAGTTTCTTGCAAATTTTAAGCCTATTCTCAAATCTGGTTGAGACACATTAAAAAAACATCATAATAGAGACGATTTTGGTTAACAACAGATTTAGAGTAAAATAACAAGATTTCTAATAAAACAATGATGTTCTGACACCATTCCGATAAGCAACAGAAGAAGACGGGAAACCTAACCGGTGTTGCTGTCTATTTACGAGTTGATCGGAGATGGACTTCACCGTATGCCCTCGCTCTTGTTTACAATGGAGTGGAGTGGTTTTGGGGCTGAAAATTCATTCCAAAATTTTAGATGTAGAGAAATAAAGCGGGAATGAAAATTCATTCCCTCCAATTTAGTACGAAGCGGTGACAAAAGTTTTGGCCTTTGAGGGAAGAAGTGATCATTAAAATAAACTGAAATTATATTTATTAATTATTAAAAGTTTTAATAAATAATTACTTTTATATATGTATTGGATATATTGTTTGCATTCCTTAAAAATATGAATATTAATCAATTGTTACAATCGCAAATCGCAATGTTCAATAAAATAAATAAATAAATGTTACAAAGAGTGCTATTTTACAAATTATGCTTCTAAGTGGAATCGGTTTTTTTTTACATATAATAATACTATAATTATTTTATAAATTAATTTTGTATTGTAATATAGCTTATATTATAGATGTAAAATATAATGTAAAGTATAAATGTAAATTATAATATAAACTTATAAACTACATTTATTTTATAAACAAATTTATTTTAAACTATTAAAACGTATGAAACAAACATACTAAAAAATACGTTTATGGAAAAGAAATATATAAAATGTTAATATCTTCTTTTATAACACATTTTTACAAACAAACAATCATTTGTATTGGGAAGTTAGCAGGTATTCGTCAATTCCGATTCTAGGTACCAAGCAAAATTGGGTATGTGCTCCCAAAAAATCGGTCACAGCAGAGACCCAACAATTAACGATTCCAAAAAAAGGGAATGGAACCGGTCGCAATCGATTCCTAATTTTATGAATCATAACCAAAACCAACTAAATTGGTTCAGTTCTGAAGCAGTTCTAAAGGCAGACACCCGCTTCTTATGCTAACCTCTAAGTATATATTTCACGTATATAGTTATATGCTTGTGTGTGTATATATTAGTCTAAATAAGAATGTTAAATATCGTAAGAAGATAAAAGGAGAAGGTGGATGGAATGTTCATACATGAAATTAAAAAAAAATGCGTAAAATCTAACTAAAAATGAATGTAGAAATCGACATTACATATTACTCATATTGGTTCGCTATGCATTGGAGTTGGTTTTTTCAATAATTCACATGTGAATACCCCTTAACATTTTATTCTTACAGTATTAAATTTTGTTATTTGAACCTCCCACTGTATTTATATGTCGTTATGTATGGGATCATGTAAGAAGCGTAATACGTACTTTTAAATGGTTGATCACCTTTAATCAAATACTCTCCCATGAATTGCAGCTTAAAACTAAATTTATTTGGTGCATCTCGTACGAATGTTCATCCATTTATCATTCAACAGTTGATAACCACTTCTTACATTTCTCACCAAATTTGGCACTTATTATCGAAACCCAACTTTGTGTCGTTATAGGCAAAGGATCATGTAAGAATTTGATAATATGAGAAGCTTGAAAAGTGAAGATCACTTTTTTTTTTTATCTCAAACCCACCCATGAAACTGCACTTGATATGACCATACGAGGATTATTCATACTGAATGTTATGCTTTATTCATGGTGAATATTACAGCATTGAGATACCGAATGTTCTACTATTTAGTATGAATACTGTATTATTCACCATAATAATACATAACATTCAGAGTCTGAATAATCATGTATTATTTAGACTGAATATGAGACGTGTCACATTCTCGGTTTGTCCTCATATTTGCAATCAAAATGAATTTGCATCCGAACGTTTGTCTCTCTCTCTGCATGTATATATATATATATATATATATATGTGTGTGTAAATTTATATAGGCATGAGATCATGTACAAATATAATTTTTTATTGGAAAGTATAAGTACTTATAAGTTGTTGATCACATTTAATCAAATGCTCTCAAATAAATTAAGGTTTAAAAGAAAATTGATCAAATGCATCTTATGTCGATACATATACGAAGGGTTTTGGAGAACCAGATTATATTCTCCAAACCAAGACCCACTTTTAGAAATCCAAAGTTATTTATTTAAGAAAAAAATGTTTTTAAATCTCATATTTTAAATACAAGTTATCTTAAATATAATAAATTTCCAATTTAACTAAATTATATGACCGAAAATGAACATTTTAAATTTTATATCCATATCATTTTTCAATTTTCAGGAAACATCATGGGTTAAGTTCTGGTGAGATCAAGTCTTTTCTGTGAGACCGGTGAGACCAACATATTTTAATTGAAAGTTCACATCAAAACATGTGTGAAGGTAAAAAAAATTGAAGATTCATCGTTAAAACATACTAAAAAATACTATCGATTTTTTTTTCCAAAAAAATGTTAAAAACGAAACCTTCACAGCAGTTTTTTTTTTGTGAAGGTTCGCATTATATATATGTAACCTTCACAGAACTTGAGCTGTGAAGGTTTCGTTTTTTAGCTTGTTTTTGATATTTTTTTGCATCAAAAGTGATTTTTAGGTCTGCGTATTCGAGTTTTATGTACATTCACGGTGTTTTTTTGTGAAGTTTCATATATTAAGTATTGGTCTCACGCGGTCTCACGGTAAGAGCTTGGTCTCATCTGACCTAAGTTTATGTTAGTTGTTCTAATATATTCAAAATCGAAAGAAATGAAAACATATAATAATTCCCGCCTCATATTTCCCACTAAAATTTCCAATTATTTCATTTCCCCCTAAATTTTCCACTAATTTCATTTCCCCTAAAATTTTCATTGACCCCATTTCCTGATAAACCCTAATCATACATCTTGGGAGTTTCAAATCTAGCGCTAACCTACCTAACCCCAAATCCACTCAACAAATTAACAGCTTCTCTTCAACCGAACTAATCCATTGTCTGTTATCGTGGATCAAAATTGGATTTAATGATTTTTATGACTGCCGTCAGTCATCGACTATGTTGGGATTCCTTTAGAGCATGTTGCATGTGGGGCACCATTGCTCGACTATCTCGGGATTCCCTGGCGTTAACCCAAAAAATATGCCCCAGGTTAAGAAACAATCGAGGTAAAATGTGGATTGAGATCTTTGCTTGAATTTAATTTTCTTGAATTCTCAATAAGCAGAGTCTTTATTCATCCAAATGTAATTTAAGAAAAAAAATAAATGAACAGCCCTTAATATGTGTTTTTTCTTTGATGATTTTAGTGTTGATTCTTGCGTGTTATTAGTACTAGCTTTGGTTGTTACTCCAGTGCAATTTTTTGCTTTCAGGATGTACAGCCCTTAATTTAATTATAACTTGTTCTAATACTGGGTGTATGGGTGGGATTTCTCTTAGCTGTTATTCTTATTACTATTGATTGATGTTTTGTTGCAAATGACTGTTGGATTTAGATGTTTTGTTGGGTTTGAAATCATTGTTTTGATGCCTACTATCAGTTTTTAAACACGTAGTTGGCAAGGTAAAATGTTTCGTATTCTTAAAAATTTGGTGTACTGAAGTTATATTGGCTCCCATATTTTGTAGAAGTTTTTAAACAGCCTTCTTAGTAAACAAGAGGTAATGGCATATTCTCCATTATTTATGAAACTTCAATTCATCTAGATGCTATCACATGAAATTACTTAAACATTTATTCTTTTGATTGTTTTCATCGACAAACGTAAGTTACAAATTTGAGATGATGGAGAAGACAACCATTAAATGACAAGGTACTCTGATGACATAGTAACTGGTAAGATGAAAAATCTAATGTCGAAGCATCCAATATTTGGATGCGGAGCAAAACTTTATAGTCATTATTATCAAGATAATAGTTTGGAAACATGTCTATACTTGATGTTCAACACCCAACTCTAACTTAATCATCTGTTCTATATTGTTTTATGTTAGCAATGAACAAGAGAGTTTGAATGGGCATGACTGAGGATTTGAGGCTGAAGAAAACAGTGGAGATTTGTAGAAAGAAGAGGACTCGACAATTTGACAACAACTTGTTAATGTGCATTTTATGTCTTCGTTTTGGTTTTGCTTTGGATAGTCTTACAGTTGCTCTGCTTTACCTTCTTTTTTGGTTTGGCTTGCATAATTATTTGCATCAGATCCTAATAAATAGAAGGAACAGAACCCAATCTTTTTTGACCTCCACTCTAACATTATAAATGCACATGAAAACAGTTATCAATCAAAAACCAAATCACCATATATCATCTAAACAAATTCGAAGTTAATTACCCAAGACGTCTAGTTTCCCCTCAAAAAGAAACTAGTATCGTACCCGTCCGTAGGCCGGGTATATGACATGTTTTAATTTAGTTTCAATTATTTGATATTTCCACTTTGTGTCCAAACGATTGAACGAACTGTAATATTTGGTAAGTTTTATGAGTTAACGAAACACAGTTTATTAGAACCACAAGTTAACTAGTTGGCATGTGCACTTTTCATCCACGATTTTTCATAGCAAAGTGTGGTGAGTTTTTAACTAAAACAACTATTTAAGTTGTTAGATTTCAAACATCTTTGACTTGACACAAAAAGTGAATTTAATACATAAAGACAACCAAATATAGAATGAATCTAAATTTAATAAAAATTAAGATAAATAATTAAAATGTATAAGTATTTAAAATGACATACTTAATTAATTTAAAAGTATTAAAAAATCATTCTAAGTTTTGTTAAAAAAATGGAGATCAATAATAAAAAAAGTGGCCTGTGGGATTCGAACCCGGGCCACCAACGGATGCGTGCATAGTTACAATTGAGGCGCTTAGCCACTACGTTGGAAACAATTTGGTATTAATTCAATTTGGTAACCAACCATATCATCAGAATGTCGACTTTATAAAACTAAACGTACTTGATAAAAATGAGATGTATTCTAAGCACAACTATACATATCGATGCCCAAAATTGGCCAGTTTACAACTTCAAATATTCTCCTTTAATAAATGGTCAATACGATTCTTCGGAATTGCTAAGCTTCATCTCTCTCTCCTTTTGTAATGCCTATATAAAGAAAGAATAGAGAACTTTTCAGATATAGCATATGTAAGAATAGGAGCAAGAAAGTATACCTTCATCATCTGTTGGACTTCTATTTTGCGAATCTCAGGAACCAATCTGTCTTTAGGTTAAATAGTATGTATGGAAGCCACATATAGTTTGCTTATATAATACTCAAACAAATCACTACCAAAAAAGCATGCCAAAAAACAGTTGTAGGATTGAACGTTAAGTCATTAAAAAGAACATAGAAAATAAATAACTCGGTTTTACATTGTTTTTAAATAAAAACAACTGATGGAAAATATAAAGATTTCGAACATGTGTGACAGTAAGTCAAAGTTGTTTCATACCTTTTATAGCATCTGTTTTGTTCTATGATTAGCAGCCTTGTATGTCTCTTTCAAGACACAAGTATTCACAAAAATATGAATTAGTAGAAAGCACTTTAAAATAACTTGAACACAAGTCAACATACCAAATTATTTCAAAGGAGCCTATACTCGGAAAAAATTGAAGTATATGTTGAACAACCACAATGAAAGATTGATTGAAAAAGGCAAGATGTTACTAATTGTGTAACTTGGAGAACAAAGATCCGCATGGATCGGTGAATATAAGTAAAAAAATCAGACTGGCTTAACTATTAACTGTGTAACTTGAGTCAGATTGATAACCAGCTAATTGAAAGAAGATGAAGAACGGTAGAAAGAATAGAAAGTATTGGTCATATAAAGAATCTCATGACCGAAAAAATATTGGTTATCTCGAACTGATTTTTTAGTCAAAATCGGCAAATATCGCCGATAATATCGGTACCGATATTTCCAGAAGCAACGATATTCAATATATCGATGATATATCGCCGATATTAACAACACAGAATACGCCATTCCTTGGTTAGTATCTCTCTCCAACTTGACCTGAAAATATACCATGGGCATAAAGAATAACTAACAAAATAACATCAACATCTAGTTTTAGAGTTTCAAAAGCATGAGTGTTCATTGCATCCATGACATCAACCTTCTTCTCACCAATTCTGAGGCTATGTTAGTTCACTGGCACTTACGTACAAGATCATTACATACTTGAAAGAAATATTTAAACACCACTACCAAATAAAAAGAAAAGGAATCCTCTTAGCATCATAAATTAAATTATGAAGTTTAAAGTGGTCATAGATGCTATCATGCTAAAGAATGCATCAATATAGCTTGACATATATACAATTAAAACCAATTGAAACAAACAAAAACCCAAACTAACCGATAATAAATCCATAGAAATTAAATTATGATCGGGTTAAGTGGTCAAAAATTACCCACTGAACTATATAAAAATAACAATCCGTAAAAACCTTAACAATTCATCGGATTATTCATAAAAAGTCAATCAAGAAACCAAAGATACCTTTCTCTTGATAATTTTCTTGAAAGATAACGATTGTTTACACTTATCATCACCATCGCTTCCCCTTTCTGCCATTAAGAACTGAGGCATCCATTTTGCTGACCTTTTTGAATCTGGACCTAGTTCATCAATTACACAAAAAGAAATGAGAAAAAACTCATATATGAAAGTTATTGAATCCGACTTCAATCCTTATGCATGATGAAATTGTTAACTTGCAGCCAATTTCCCTCGCAAGCAGTGCTCTCTTTTGGATCCTCATCGCATCCAACTTTCTAGAACTAATTAACCAAAAAGCATATTAAAGACGTTGTTAGTTTTAGCAATTAGGTATTAATATGTAGCAAAAAGGGTGAAAGATGCTCACTGTTTGGTTATTTTAAGAGTAAACTTCTTGGCCACCATAATGAATGGATGAACTCAAATTCGTTTCATTTAGGTAAATGGGATTCCACTGCTTTTCAATATTGCCTTTTTGTGTCTTGTAATCTATAAAAGATATTGATTCCAATATTTATTTCTTTTGGATAGTCATTTCATGAATTGAATGTTACATAACCAGAATGTACCTCGTCTAAATAAAACTTGAACTGCAAGATGGCTGGAGAGATCACGTCTGCCTCTGTTGCCAGGTGTTCCATCCTCATATTCAACAACACCAATCGCTCCACCAAGGAAGCATTATTAGTTAATATATTATTAGTATCATCCTAATAAGCTTATGGTGTTTATCGTCTAAATAATTCCTTTGGTTTGTACTCTGTAGCCCAGCTATAGAGAAGCTTGAACTTGTGGACAGTGAGTCTGTTTACTTGGAGAAGCCAAAGCAGAATAAGCTGGCATTAGGCAGGGCTTCAACAGCTATATGTTGCATTGGAGCGAGCGAGAAGGAGATATTTGATGTTACTGGACCATACCGAATTGATTTTCAGGCCACAAAAAACCTTATTGATGCAGGTATATAAGGTTTTAAGTAGTCATCTTTTGCATTATACTTGAGGAATCTCAAGTTCAATTTCAACATATCATCCTACGGCTAACAGTTAAGGGCGGTGTTTGGCAAAAGGCCTAGGGGGATGTGGTGGAATATCGCATCTACCCCGGGTTTGAGTCCAGGCATTAGCATTCTGTGGCTAGGCTTAGTCTCAGATGGCTGTAATTTATTTACCAAATTGCCAACGATGTAGTCTAGGCAAAGCCTAGATGAACCTTTTCCAAAAGAAAAAAGAAAAAAAGACAGTTAAACTATATGTCTGAATAAAGATCATCACTTGTCTGTTATGCAGGGCCTGCTTAACTAATTCCGATCCTTCCTATCCTTCATCACACATAATGCTTAAAACGTCTTGCTAGAAAACATAGACTTAGTATCCTGTTGCTTTTTCATGGCATGAGGATATTCATTATTATTTTCCTTGTTTCATATAGGTATTTATGCTGATGAGAAGAAAGAACAAATAAATAAATAAATGAAATGAGCTTATATGCATCATGCATACATCTAGGATTTGGCTTATTTTGCTTATGCATATAGGAAATGCTTTGTAAATTTGACTCGGTGCAAAATTTATCACTTGATAATTTATAGAAAAAGATGGACCTTAGTGTTATGTTAACATCATATGATATGAGAAGTAGAGGCCAAGAGTCTTCACTGCAACTTTTAACATGGCTGAAAATTCAGAGTCCATTTTTTTTTTCTGCAGAAATGGATGTAACATATTACACATGCTGTAACCAGTAAAAAACAAATCAAAAACAAAAACAGCAACAGGTGAGTAATTTCACCTGTTCATCAGGAGAGTTTTTCACGGAATAATTGCAAGGAAAGACTTTTTATTTTGAAACTTTAGATTGGGATGACCCACAATTTCGTTCAATTATAACGAATAGATACAATCCTGGAAGCAAAGAAAAACAACAGGTCATTTTCTATATCAATGCAGCACACAACTTTTCAACAATCGTCAATGAGCTCCGTCTCTGCTCAAATCGCAACCAAAAATTCATCCAAAATTCAACACAATTTGAGAAAAAACATTGAAATAATTAAATGATTGATTCGTACCGATGGATTACTGGATATCATGCTCCTAATCCAGCGATTATTTGAGCTTCTTTCTCCAAAATCTATCTCGGGAAACATTGAGAGATTGATTACTGGATATCATGCTTACATTCTCGCGACGGTCACCGAACTCATCCCGGTAGTACAGAAGCTGCCAGTGACGGATGTCATTGACCTCGCCGTCGATCAGCGGCGGCGCTCCGGCGGTTGAAACGCCTGAAGAAAAGCAAAAGAGAATAAGAAGAAGAAGATAATGAATTGTGATGTGAAGAAAGCAGACATCTGAATGAAATAATTCACAATCTTGGCAATGACCCATGTAAGTATTCCATCCAAACCAAATTATAGTAATACTTTGTAAGTATTCCATACGATCAACCAAGATAATAAAACCCAATTGAGATCGAAAACACAGTAAATCAAAAAATATATATATATCAGTTCATAGACTTAAGATGTCAACAAACAAACTTGAAAGAAACCGATATATAACCTCAAATCAAATACCTTTATTGAAAGACGAATCACACAATCAAATACCTTCATGGCAGTCGAATAATAAACCCGAGAAAAAACCCACTTGAGAAACCCCCTTCTGAGCATCGTCATTACCATATGAACCCGATAGCCTCGATAAAGCCCCTTCGCTGTTGTTGGTGATTGAAGCCATGTTCGTCAGTCTACAGAGAGAAACACCGAGTAATAATGGTGAAGTTATTATTGAGATGATACCTACGGTAACTTCATTTGTTCATCTCGAACCTGAGATGTATTTAGAGGTTTGAGAAGATACGTACCTTGATTTAATTGAAGATGGAAACCTGTAAACTGCAACAATTGAAAACTCCAATTTGTCCGTAAACATCAAATAATATATTCAAGAATCGACATATGCAGAGCAAATAAATGAACCCTAATACGTTGATTGTGGGTGTTGTACCAGATGGTTAATGCTCTTGCTAATTTCGATTTCTTCTTTTGTCGCTAGATTCTGAGTTCTATTGCTCTTGGTTTGTTGTGATAAAATTTTGATTTTGATTCTGGTATGAACTCATGGATTGGGGAAGGAGTTCATAAGGAGAGGAGACAGAGGTTTGAGGGAGAGAAAGGAGGGACGTGGGTGGGGGGAGTGGGGAGTTTCAAGGGATGAGATTAAAAGTAGAGATTGTTTTTAATGGTTAAGATTTCTTTAACGGTTCTGGGACTCATCTTTTAACCTTGACCGTTTAAATTCAATGAATTTAAACGGCCCAGATCGATTTGGCGGTTACCCAAACGACCTGGGTCAATATAATATATAATTAGTGCTAGAAGAGAAACAAAAAGGAATTCTCTCCAAGGACAGAAAGAGTCCCAAGAAGGTAGCAATATAGGTCAGATCATAGATCAACAGCCCCTATACCATCATGAGACTATATCATTCATTATGGTGGGATCAAAGATCAACCACCATCTAGAAGCTACAAAAAGAGACTAAGGATGAGGGGGATCAAATAAACACACACCCAACAATAAAGACATATCAGCTCCAAAACAAACCATGATTAATACTACAAAGCCATATGTTATGAAAACTAATTAGATGCAATGGCAGACCAAGATTATAGCAAATATGACCCAAGGCCATTGGCCGAGGGTAGAAAATTACTAATACAGGGAAGCTATTAACATCAAGGCTGCTGGCCAGAGATGCTATTTCTTGGTTGTAGTTATGAAGGAAAAAAGGTTTGTTCTCTCCCATTTTTTCCATCATATGGTGGTTAGTAGAGAGCTTTAATAATGTTTCTAACTTTCTAAGGCTTAAAGCAGAGCATATTTAATGTGCACATAGAGTAAAGTTGACTAAATTTATGGCCTTTTTGGAGCCATGTTACATATCTGTGTTTTATGTCAATTATCTTTTGTGTTTTATGTACCATGAACATGAAAATCAAGAAGAAAGTTCTTTGAGTTAACAAAGACATATTATTAGCATGATTTTTCTTTATTTAACAAAGAAATAATTATCAACAAGATATTTCTCTAACTTGATTCTTAGTTTACATGAAGATTTTACATCTAGCTAGTTGCTTTGTGCGGGCACACAAGTAGCTAATTTATTATAATTGATGTTTATCACTTCATTGCTTCTTAGTAATTGTTTTTCCATATCTTTGATTATCCACTCTTGTTGGTGCTTATCTTAATTATTCATTTATTCTTCCTATGTTTTGTTAAGTTGTTTGTCTTAATAACATGCCTCATTCCAAATAATTTGTTGCATGTCAAGTAGATTGATGGAAAAGAAGAAGACAATGTAGAGGAGACACCAGATTAGGGGTTGATTATACATTTAGACTCTCTGTTATCCAACTTTCAAGTTTCAAATGAGGTACTATTTATCATCATTTTGATATTTTTTCTTTATGTAAAAAGGTTGGATTGCGTATTCATGAGGGAGTCATTGACTCATTGCTTAATATGATTCTGGTGAGTGTTGTTTTATCTAAATTTCATGTCAGATAGTCATACGTGTGTAGTTTTCATGCAGAGAAACCAACTCCTAACAAAATCATGTAATGACGAAACTCTCCCTTTTTTAGGGGCATGAGAAGTAAGCAACATGTTTCCATAATGGGTTTCAATGATTAGTGATTTTTGGTGGTGTTATTGAGCATGTTTCAATTAGCTTTTACATTTTGTAATCCCATTTAACATTCTTATTTGTCTTTCTTTCTCATTAGAAATAAATATGAATTGTTGGTTTTAGATGATATTCAAGCAATATGGCTTCACCTGTGGATGTGTATAGGACAACAACATCTATGTGGGGAGGAAGTGCAGACTAGTAGAATCAAGATCAGACCAAGACAAGCTAGAAGGGCATACAAAGCATCACATTCAAAATGTAGTAGGCAGCATCCACCAATTAAATCAGATCCTAAGCATCCAAAAGATTTAAAAACTCAGGTAAAAGCCATTACAGTCGGTAGCAATAGTTATGACTATTTTTGAATATAACTTATTTTGAGTTACAGTTGAATCTTATTTAAGTTGGACACTGAACGGTTTCTTTATTTATATTATACTAGTGTTCGGCACCGCGCGTTGCGCGGTGTTGATAAAGTTTTTATTAGATATTGTAGTTAAATGAGCTAATGATCAAATATCATATATGAAATCAATAAAGAATCGATATTAGACTTGATGTGAAATTGTCTCATCATCTTTAACTGTTTCTTTTGAGTTTTATTTTATGTATAATAAAGTAATAACTAATAAGTCTTATATCGTCATACGTTATAATCGACTCAAATAATTAAAAAAAATCTTTAAAACTATTGTTTATAACAATGAGATGTATAATGAATATTTTTTTTTGTCATAAATCATAATATATCGATTTATCCCAACATAATGTTCTCATAAAATATGTATATTTACCATGCAAGTAGAGTAGTGCTTCTTAATTTTGTATAATTGTAGGACATTTTGCAATTAATGTAATGTGTTTGTTTAATCTTGACTAAAACACTTATTCAACCCCCATTTCCCAACCCACAGTCGGTCGAAAAGTAACAATAATCTTCAGTATTGTAATCACTTTGACTATATGCGAGTTTAGTTAAGTTGTTAATGTTTTCGTGTTAGAGAAATTTCTCTTTGCTTGAGGTTGTTTTTCTTCATAACTTAGTTTCTCGTTTAAAAATCTTGAAAAAAAAAAAAGAAAAAATTTATATCAATTCTAATTCAATTCTTTTACTTACTTTTATTTCGATTTAAATTAAAAAACAAAATTGAAATAACTATAAATTATTATTTGTAGTAAGTTATCGAGATGAAACCGAAAAAACTATATATTATTGATAGTAGCAAGTTTTTTTTCCTAATTTTATTTATTTGTTTATTTTAATTTATATATTATATAAATATATATACACACACGAACGAAAGTTTGGTTATGAACTCATGTTAAATGTGACATATGTCGTTCTTTCGTCCGTCCTCACGTTCACAATGAAAGGTAAATTTTTATTTGAACTCATCGTTACATGTGTTTCCATCTATTTCTTTTACATATTGGTGGTTGATTGTGATAACTTTAGTTTTTTATTGTAATTTTAAGTATATGTATTGATTCTATTAACTGTTTTTAACTGTATGTAATTATTTAATTAATGATATTAAATGTAATAAATATTTCACTTAATAAAGAATTGAATAATAATAATATTTTTAATTTTGTATATTGGTTCAACCTTTTAGTTTAATTGAAATTTAAATATTTAATTTATTGGTAAATGATACATATCAATATATATAGTGAAAATTGATTAAAACTCGTATGGTTGGTCATTTAGAAATATATTTTTTAATAAGATATTAAATAATAATAGTATTTTAATTTTATATATTGGTTCAAACTTTATTTTAATTGAAATTTAGGTATTTAATTTTATTGAAAAATAATGCATATGAATGTGTATGTTATAGTAAATTGATTAAAACTCGTGTAATTTGTCATTTTCAAATATATTCTTTTTCAAACGATATGTAAAAGCATGTTATGTAAATAGTATGACTAACGCTAATCATAAGATAATATTAATGTGATTAATCATCTTCTTAAATTGTTTATTTAATTTATAATCTTTTTAATGTAAGAAATACACACATTTTAATTTATTCAAATGCATGTCATGTAAATAGAAATATACTTATTGATCGTAATTTCACACACACACAGACACACACATATATATATATATAATTACTTTTAAATATTCATTTGAATCAAATTATTAGAATGATGGAAAATAAAGAAATTAAAAAAATTTAGGTACAAACCAAGAACATGAATAGTTTAGTTAATTAAATATTTTGTTAATAACAACATCAAAAAGAACAAAATTTGATGTTATAAAAATTGGGATTGCGATGTTTTGAAAATATCATTTCATTGATGGTGTTTTCTTAGGAAAAACAAAAACAAAATCAGAGACTACGAAAATATAAGAAAATGATAAACAAAATTCCAACAAAACAAAGAGTAAATAAAACACGTGGTCATACTTTGGAGTTTGATTGTTGTCAACAATTTTCTTTTCTAGAAAACTACATCAATATAACCAAAAAATTAAGAAAAAGACCTAAGTAAAACACTCATACAACAAAAATATTATGTGGAAAACACGAAAGAGAAAAAACAAAAATAACAATTGTCAAGAAATTCCAAACAAAAACTCAACTTATTAACAATAATATATAACACACACAAATCAAAGACATTACTTGAATTTTGATGAAAGAAAAATGTTATACTATTAATATAAATATCAATTAGGAAGTACCAAGGAGAAAAACAAAGATAAAAATTGGAATAAGTTTCAAAAATAGAAAAAACAAAAAACTTTTATAATAACGATAGAGAATATACGCAAAGATGTATAAAAAGTTATATGGAAATTTTTTATATATACATATAAACAATATATAACTCAAGAAAATCATAAAATAAATCATAAAAAATAACCTACCTGAAAATTTACGAAAGGTGAGCTACAATGTTGATGGGAGATGAATTTTGTAAAATAGAAACAACAAACAAACATATCAATCCAATAGCATAACATTGAACTAAAGTTGTTCATCACATTTTGGTGGAGCATTAGGTTGTAGTTTATATATGATTATTTTGTAGGTTTTTTTTAATTAATAAATAAGAAGATGAAGAGGTAAAATAATTGTTTTTAAGAAGTTACATAATTTAGAAGTTAAAGCTAATTAAATTGCAAGTTAAGGCTAATCAAAGTATAAGTAAAATTACCAAAGAACCCTTCTTAGAATTAAACATATAGTTTTCATATAAGGGTAGTATATAGTCTTTAACTTATTAATATTTAAAAAAAAATCAAAACAATGAGAAAATTCCTATTAGTTAATACTCAATAGATAGGATGTCCACATCATCCTCCAACATCTTCTTTTTATATATATATAGATTTTAAGGCATGCTTCAAAGATTTGTATCATGAATTGCATTAGAACGTACTTTTGATATTTGTTTATGTGTAATAATAAGAAACCTTTACTTGAGAAGATTAGCAGACAAGTGGTATTAGTATTTTTTTTTGCAAAGTGTAATAAGATGAATTTTTATTCTTGTTGCAGGTATCGAGACCAATTTTTATCAACATGATGAGAAACAAAATCCTAAGAAGAGAAAGACGAGTTATAATCAATGAGTTACAGAAGCTGAAGCATTTGAGTAACTTTAGTAAGGAAAAATTTAATATTTTAAAGAACTAATAGTGATTAGTATGTCATTGGTGTTGTTATACCCTATTTATATGACCATTTGATATTTTCAAATAATTAATATATTGAACTTTCAAAAAAGTTATTTATTATCTTGCCACATTATTAATCTGTTCTCAAAGATTATCATTAACGTAGCTTCTATAATGGTCATATGATAATCAATTTATCTTGTGACTACAAATAGTCTATATAGCCACAGTTCAGCTATTTTGTATGACCGAAAGGCAACTAATAGCCTTCTACAATTTAGTGCAACCATAGCCATGGTTGATATAAAAATTATATGGTTGTAAATAGTTTATTTCCGCAATTTTAGTTATTTCGTGTGATTAAATGGCAACAAATTGTTACGGTTGTAAAATCCAATGTAACCATATATCATAAATTAGCCATGCTTACTATGAAAATTATGTGACTATAACTAGTTTATTGTCATGGTTTTGATTATTTCGTGTAACAAAAAGGTAACCAATGGCCACAATTATTACAATTCTATGTAATTATATGTCACAAATTAGCCACGATTAATATGAAATGTGTGGTTATAAGTAATTTATGACCACAATTTTGATTATATATGTAACCAAAAGATAACCATTAGTCACGGTTTTAATAATTCAACGTCACTATATGTCATTAAATGGCAACACTTAATATACAATTTGTGTGGCTATAAATAAGTATATGTTCACAATATTTATTTATTTAGTGTAACAAAAAAGCGACCAATAGACACGGTTTTTAACAATTCAACGTAGTCATATGCGATGCAATGGTCACAGTATTGTTAAATTTGCATGTCTATAAGTAGTTTATGGTCACGGTTTTAAGTAACTCAGGTGACCAAAAGTTAATCAATAGCCACATTTATAACAATTTAGTATAACCAAATGTTATCAATTGGCAATGGTTAATATATAATTTGTGTGGCGAAAATTGATTTATCGCAACGGGTTTAGTTAGTTCTTGTGACCAAAATGTAACTAATAGTCACGCTTTAAAAGTTTAAGTGAAACCATATGTCATAAATTGCATGACTATAATTTGTTTATGGCTACATTTTTAGTTATTTACGTGTCGATAATTAGTTTATGGCCACGTTAAAATAAATATACGTGATTATAGGGTAATCATTGGTCACCTTAAAAACAAATTGTGTGGCTATAAAGAGTTCATTGCCATGGTTTTCTCTATTTTGTGTGACCAAAAGGTTGCTAATGGCCACGATTAACATAAGTTTGTGTGGCGATAAATAGTTTATTGCCACGGTTATAGCAAAAATGCTCTAACACCATTAATATTAGTTACATTTTTAGCCACGATTTTTAGGCTATGGTTACGGTTTTTTATTTGATATGGTGACACATTTGAAAACGTAGCAAAAAGGGTATCAATGGTCACGCAAGAATAGGCTACGCTTTGACTAAAAACAAAAAACGTGGCTAAAGGCATATGGCCACGGTTTTTAACCGTGGCAAATGTGAGTTTTTGTACTAGTGCTGTTGGAATCTTGCATATTCTTACATCTCCTCTTCCAATAATCTCTCGGATGAGGTGATACTTTCTGAGCACATGTCTTGACTTGTGATGTTCTCTCGGTTCCTTTGCTTGTGCCACGGCTCCCGAGTTATTACAGAATATATCGATCGGTCTCGAGATACTGGCAACCACTCTGAGATCCGATAGAAAATTCCTTAGCTAGACAGCTTCCTTTGCCGCATCAGATGCTGCAATGTACTCTGCTTCTGTAGTTGAATCTGCAATTGTGTCCTGCTTCGAGCTCTTCCATGAGATCGCACCTCCGTTAAGGGTAAAGACGTACCCTGACTGTGACCTGAAGTCATCTCTGTCGGTCTGGAAACTAGCGTCTGAGTATCCGGTGACGCTAATTTCATCCTCAGTACCTCTAAAGACCAAGAACATTTCTTTCGTTCTTCTCGGATATGTAACACCCGTAAAATTTTAAACCATTTTTTTTTTAAACATAGAACTTTTATAATTAAAAATACCTAAGAAATCATTCACATGGTTTTAAATAATAAATCATCCAAAATCCCCAATAAAATTAACTAAGTAAGATCGTCAATCGGAATGCCATTCGTCGGATACGTCAAGCCGGAGCCTTGCCTTTATCCACACTTGAACTAGCACCTACAAAAAAAATAAGAATTCGTGGGGTAAGCACAACCGCTTAGTGAGCAAGTAATCACATACAATATATCGCAACAAATATATATAAACATCTCATCCACTTTAAAACATGACATCTTAACGGTTTCCCGCTCTTCGGACCATCCCGCAGTCCAGCCTTAGTGGTTACCCACTCATCGGATCATCTCACAACCCGACCTTAGCGATTTCTCGCTCTTCGGGTCATCCCGCAACCCGGCCCAACATATCTCATCAACATATATATATATATCAATTACCATATAAGCATGTAAAAACCCACTCACCTCGAAATTACGATAAGCACGCGTAATTAAAATATCCCGCGCACAAAATCAAACCACGCAACGATCTGAAAATATAAATAAAATATATACATCCTATAAGAATTCGCTTGATACACAACTAATCCTAACGATACTCAAATAAGTTCCTAAGAAACCCTCCCCGTTATCTCAACAAAACAGATCAAAACGAACTCGGAAAGCGAGGTTTCGGCTCCGATCCTAACTCCTACGGTTAACCCCGGTTTAAACCTTAATAATTAATATTATATATAGATATATAGTTTCTATTAAAAAAAGAATATTAATAATTATATTAATTATATATATATATATATTAACATGTAAAAACAACAACATCCATCACCATCTTCTTACGTCATCAAAGATTTTTAAATAAAACTATGTGTATATATAATTAATATAAAAATTAACTTATAAAAACAACAACAACTCATCGTCATCATTCCTTCTAAAATATATATATATATATATATATATATATGTATACCTTCATAAATGTTAATAAAAGGAAAGTTTATAAATAACAACAGCAACATCACCAGCATCAACAACAACGGTTACGACCACCGCTTGAGCACGGTAACGACAAATGATACGACAACGGCGGCGGTTTATTCTACCACCACCGCTGTCTGATAACATACATAACCGAGGCAGCAGCGGCGGCGGAATTCCATCGTCACCACCGCCGGTCCTCTTACACGGCTCAACAGCGGCGGCGATGGCGGAATCACCACCACCGCCCGGCCTTGACAACAACACGGCAGCAGCGGGTAAACCCACTACCACCATCGATCACATCCTCACGGCGGCGGCAGCGGTAGTCCTACCACCACCACCGGCCAACCCAACAAGAAACACAGCAGCAGCGGCGGCAGCTATGGGTCGCCACCACCGCCCGCCGGTCTTCTAAAATCAACTATCAGCCACGCCGGTGGCCACCAAATCGACCCACCGTCGCCGGAGAGATGATCGATAACTGCAGCGGTGATAGCCATCGCTACCACCGCCGATCTCAAGCAACTCACGGCGGTCGAGCCGCCACCAGCCAAGGCCGGCGACAACCCCACCACCTAGATAGGCCGACGAGAAGGAACAACAAAACCGTTAAACCACTTACCGACGAAGATTGCTCTAAACGATTCTCCGGCGATCGACCTTCTTTTTTTTTCTCGTATCCCTCTCTCTCTCGATCTGATATATATATATATATATATGGCTTTCTCTCTCTCTATATATATCTGATTCGTTTTCTCTCTCTCTATTTGACTCTTTACCAAAAAGAAATAAAGAAAAAGTACTCCTTAACCCTATTTATTTTAGGCTAGAAGACAAAATCCTATCTCCTCCTAATTATCTAAATAATTTAATTATTATTTTATTTTATTTTTATTTATCTAAAACTTTACCAACAAGATACAAAATAAAGAAATCTGATAAACCTAATATCCTAAATAAAACTAGAGTAAATAATTAAATACATAATAAAACCAACTGATAATTAATTTAAATAAATAAATAAATATATTAGAATTATCTAATACCTACTCCATTAGACGCGAGTTAAAATAACCAAAGGTAACCAAAAAAAAATAAGAGGGTTCATGGTTTCGGGGCGTTACAACTCTCCCCCACTTACCGGGATTTCGTCCCCGAAATCAATCGGTGAACCATTCTAAGAAAAACTCTCGCATTTCAGCTTCTAATTCCCAAATCCACTCGGAACCCCTCCGGTGCTGCCACTGCACTTTAACTATTCCGATTTCTTGCCGTACACTATCAGCTCTCCCCCACTCGAATTCCGGATCCGCACCGCCTGACCCGCAACCTCCAATGTCGACCGCTCATGGGGCGGGTAAGAGATTGATGCTGAACTGCACCCCGATGCACGCGCTTGACTACACGCACTTTCTCCTCGGCTACGCCAATTATCACAGGTCTACTAACTTACCTAGCTCTATTTTGGAAGGTCTTACCAAACCTATACAACACATAGGACCAAGTGGCCCTCCGCGTCAAAGAGTACTAACGCAGGCTTTGGAGTTAACAGGGAAGATATCTCTACCTCACATACAGTATATTACTTTCTATCTACTCAAGGCAAGAAATTATTTAGACTAATCTTAACGAGAGTATACCTGTAATCGCATCTAGTGCCGCCTGAGCCTCCTCAGCAGTCATCTGGAAAGCCCGTCCTCGTGTAATAGGTCCGCTCTTTCCCGTAGTAGTACCATCAGTAATCCTAAGTGTCGCTGGGGCCGGGGCCTGAACTGGTGCTCCCTTCAATTGGGGGCAATTGGGCTTGATATGCCCGGGCTGATAGCAGTGAAAGCAGGTCTTCACCGTCTCCTTGCATTCGTGACTGAAATGGCCCGGCTTGCCACACTTGTAGCATGACAACTCATGTGCCCTACACTCACCCCTGTGGTTCCGCCCACACTTGCTGCAAGCTGCAGGTTCGCTCTTAGAATCGCTCTTCGCTCCCTTATACTTCTTAACTGGCCCCGACTGGTCATCCGCCTTACGCTTCCCGCGCTGAATCTCCTCCAAATGTATCTCCTGTGCCCTCGCTGTGTCCACCATTTCACTGAATGTTTTGCACCTTTTTGTAGTCACTGCCCCCTTGATTTCCGTCTTCAGAACTCCCAGATATCGAGCCATCTTCAGGGACTCATCGTTCGCATAGCCTGGCACGAACAACAGCTTCTCTAAAAATTTCGCGGTGATCTCATTCACCGTCTCTGTCGTCTGAGTTAGATTCAGGAACTCAGCTGCTATCCGCTCTCTCTCAATACTAGGAGCGAACTCCTCATCGAACATGACCTTAAACTCCTCCCAAGTCAGTGCAGTGATCTGTGCTTCAGAAAATCTCCTTAGGATTAGGTCCCACCAATCTTTAGCCGCGCTCCGGAGTAGGTTCACCGCAAAAAGAACCTTCGAGCTCGCCGGGCATCCGCTGGTGCGGAAGGCCCCCTCCACAGCCGAATACCAACGATAGCAAGCAACGGGGTCCTTCTGCCCCTCGAAGAATGGTGGTTTGCATGTCATGAAGTCCTTGTAAGTGACCACCCGACTCTGCGACTGTGCCGTGCTCCCGCTCCCCGAACTCCGTGCCGTAAGAGCTGCATCGATACGTTGATCCAGGGTCTGAACTAGCTCCTCCCTCATCTGGTCAAAAAGCCCCGGCAGTGTTTGTTGTAGAATCGCAGTAATTTGAGCAGCAAGCTGGTCTGCCTGCTCGGCCTCACTCCCACTGGGATTATTCCTAGTTTGCACCATTCTGAGGGTGCAAGAGAATCTTAGGTCTTAACTACGATAAGGCAGTTTACACTATATCGCGACGCCTAACCGTATCTTTAAGCTACTAGTGCTCATGCAAGTATCTACCTCTAGTCTTAGTGCGCATGCAAATTCACACCTTCCACATAAGTACTATTCATATTAGCTAACCACATAAATGCTCATCCCTAACTGTCATCAATGAGTTAAAGTCTCCAGGACTTAATCAATCCCAACACTACACAGGTGTTTATAGTAACACTATTATTGGCGCCGTATTACTATAACCATCCATTCATGATAGTCAACTCAGGATCACCGGGCACCAATCAAACAAGAACATGCCCGATAACCCCTCCTCGACATACCAAGGTGTCTACGTTTGGGTTTGATACCATCCTATCTAAACCTTAACTTATGGACTAAGCAGGTACTCGCAATCATGACTCTTTCCCAACAGAAACATATTACACTTACATCGACCCACATATATCTATGCATAACAGCATGTATCCACATATAATTCAACTCTACCTCATACGCGCATTTACGTATATATAACAATTTTTTAAAAAAAATAGCTCAACTATTGCTCACCTCCGCCTTGACGGTTCCGCTGGCCATTCCGATCCTAGCTTTTCCCAAAATCACCTAGTTTAAGTCCAACCACATACACACCCACTAGTGTGCATGCTGATTCTCTTAAACCTAGGCTCTGATACCAAGTTGTAACACCCGTAAAATTTTAAACCATTTTTTTTTTAAACATAGAACTTTTATAATTAAAAATACCTAAGAAATCATTCACATGGTTTTAAATAATAAATCATCCAAAATCCCCAATAAAATTAACTAAGTAAGATCGTCAATCGGAATGCCATTCGTCGGATACGTCAAGCCGGAGCCTTGCCTTTATCCACACTTGAACTAGCACCTACAAAAAAAATAAGAATTCGTGGGGTAAGCACAACCGCTTAGTGAGCAAGTAATCACATACAATATATCGCAACAAATATATATAAACATCTCATCCACTTTAAAACATGACATCTTAACGGTTTCCCGCTCTTCGGACCATCCCGCAGTCCAGCCTTAGTGGTTACCCACTCATCGGATCATCTCACAACCCGACCTTAGCGATTTCTCGCTCTTCGGGTCATCCCGCAACCCGGCCCAACATATCTCATCAACATATATATATATATCAATTACCATATAAGCATGTAAAAACCCACTCACCTCGAAATTACGATAAGCACGCGTAATTAAAATATCCCGCGCACAAAATCAAACCACGCAACGATCTGAAAATATAAATAAAATATATACATCCTATAAGAATTCGCTTGATACACAACTAATCCTAACGATACTCAAATAAGTTCCTAAGAAACCCTCCCCGTTATCTCAACAAAACAGATCAAAACGAACTCGGAAAGCGAGGTTTCGGCTCCGATCCTAACTCCTACGGTTAACCCCGGTTTAAACCTTAATAATTAATATTATATATAGATATATAGTTTCTATTAAAAAAAGAATATTAATAATTATATTAATTATATATATATATATTAACATGTAAAAACAACAACATCCATCACCATCTTCTTACGTCATCAAAGATTTTTAAATAAAACTATGTGTATATATAATTAATATAAAAATTAACTTATAAAAACAACAACAACTCATCGTCATCATTCCTTCTAAAATATATATATATATATATATGTATACCTTCATAAATGTTAATAAAAGGAAAGTTTATAAATAACAACAGCAACATCACCAGCATCAACAACAACGGTTACGACCACCGCTTGAGCACGGTAACGACAAATGATACGACAACGGCGGCGGTTTATTCTACCACCACCGCTGTCTGATAACATACATAACCGAGGCAGCAGCGGCGGCGGAATTCCATCGTCACCACCGCCGGTCCTCTTACACGGCTCAACAGCGGCGGCGATGGCGGAATCACCACCACCGCCCGGCCTTGACAACAACACGGCAGCAGCGGGTAAACCCACTACCACCATCGATCACATCCTCACGGCGGCGGCAGCGGTAGTCCTACCACCACCACCGGCCAACCCAACAAGAAACACAGCAGCAGCGGCGGCAGCTATGGGTCGCCACCACCGCCCGCCGGTCTTCTAAAATCAACTATCAGCCACGCCGGTGGCCACCAAATCGACCCACCGTCGCCGGAGAGATGATCGATAACTGCAGCGGTGATAGCCATCGCTACCACCGCCGATCTCAAGCAACTCACGGCGGTCGAGCCGCCACCAGCCAAGGCCGGCGACAACCCCACCACCTAGATAGGCCGACGAGAAGGAACAACAAAACCGTTAAACCACTTACCGACGAAGATTGCTCTAAACGATTCTCCGGCGATCGACCTTCTTTTTTTTTCTCGTATCCCTCTCTCTCTCGATCTGATATATATATATATATATGGCTTTCTCTCTCTCTATATATATCTGATTCGTTTTCTCTCTCTCTATTTGACTCTTTACCAAAAAGAAATAAAGAAAAAGTACTCCTTAACCCTATTTATTTTAGGCTAGAAGACAAAATCCTATCTCCTCCTAATTATCTAAATAATTTAATTATTATTTTATTTTATTTTTATTTATCTAAAACTTTACCAACAAGATACAAAATAAAGAAATCTGATAAACCTAATATCCTAAATAAAACTAGAGTAAATAATTAAATACATAATAAAACCAACTGATAATTAATTTAAATAAATAAATAAATATATTAGAATTATCTAATACCTACTCCATTAGACGCGAGTTAAAATAACCAAAGGTAACCAAAAAAAAATAAGAGGGTTCATGGTTTCGGGGCGTTACAACTCTCCCCCACTTACCGGGATTTCGTCCCCGAAATCAATCGGTGAACCATTCTAAGAAAAACTCTCGCATTTCAGCTTCTAATTCCCAAATCCACTCGGAACCCCTCCGGTGCTGCCACTGCACTTTAACTATTCCGATTTCTTGCCGTACACTATCAGCTCTCCCCCACTCGAATTCCGGATCCGCACCGCCTGACCCGCAACCTCCAATGTCGACCGCTCATGGGGCGGGTAAGAGATTGATGCTGAACTGCACCCCGATGCACGCGCTTGACTACACGCACTTTCTCCTCGGCTACGCCAATTATCACAGGTCTACTAACTTACCTAGCTCTATTTTGGAAGGTCTTACCAAACCTATACAACACATAGGACCAAGTGGCCCTCCGCGTCAAAGAGTACTAACGCAGGCTTTGGAGTTAACAGGGAAGATATCTCTACCTCACATACAGTATATTACTTTCTATCTACTCAAGGCAAGAAATTATTTAGACTAATCTTAACGAGAGTATACCTGTAATCGCATCTAGTGCCGCCTGAGCCTCCTCAGCAGTCATCTGGAAAGCCCGTCCTCGTGTAATAGGTCCGCTCTTTCCCGTAGTAGTACCATCAGTAATCCTAAGTGTCGCTGGGGCCGGGGCCTGAACTGGTGCTCCCTTCAATTGGGGGCAATTGGGCTTGATATGCCCGGGCTGATAGCAGTGAAAGCAGGTCTTCACCGTCTCCTTGCATTCGTGACTGAAATGGCCCGGCTTGCCACACTTGTAGCATGACAACTCATGTGCCCTACACTCACCCCTGTGGTTCCGCCCACACTTGCTGCAAGCTGCAGGTTCGCTCTTAGAATCGCTCTTCGCTCCCTTATACTTCTTAACTGGCCCCGACTGGTCATCCGCCTTACGCTTCCCGCGCTGAATCTCCTCCAAATGTATCTCCTGTGCCCTCGCTGTGTCCACCATTTCACTGAATGTTTTGCACCTTTTTGTAGTCACTGCCCCCTTGATTTCCGTCTTCAGAACTCCCAGATATCGAGCCATCTTCAGGGACTCATCGTTCGCATAGCCTGGCACGAACAACAGCTTCTCTAAAAATTTCGCGGTGATCTCATTCACCGTCTCTGTCGTCTGAGTTAGATTCAGGAACTCAGCTGCTATCCGCTCTCTCTCAATACTAGGAGCGAACTCCTCATCGAACATGACCTTAAACTCCTCCCAAGTCAGTGCAGTGATCTGTGCTTCAGAAAATCTCCTTAGGATTAGGTCCCACCAATCTTTAGCCGCGCTCCGGAGTAGGTTCACCGCAAAAAGAACCTTCGAGCTCGCCGGGCATCCGCTGGTGCGGAAGGCCCCCTCCACAGCCGAATACCAACGATAGCAAGCAACGGGGTCCTTCTGCCCCTCGAAGAATGGTGGTTTGCATGTCATGAAGTCCTTGTAAGTGACCACCCGACTCTGCGACTGTGCCGTGCTCCCGCTCCCCGAACTCCGTGCCGTAAGAGCTGCATCGATACGTTGATCCAGGGTCTGAACTAGCTCCTCCCTCATCTGGTCAAAAAGCCCCGGCAGTGTTTGTTGTAGAATCGCAGTAATTTGAGCAGCAAGCTGGTCTGCCTGCTCGGCCTCACTCCCACTGGGATTATTCCTAGTTTGCACCATTCTGAGGGTGCAAGAGAATCTTAGGTCTTAACTACGATAAGGCAGTTTACACTATATCGCGACGCCTAACCGTATCTTTAAGCTACTAGTGCTCATGCAAGTATCTACCTCTAGTCTTAGTGCGCATGCAAATTCACACCTTCCACATAAGTACTATTCATATTAGCTAACCACATAAATGCTCATCCCTAACTGTCATCAATGAGTTAAAGTCTCCAGGACTTAATCAATCCCAACACTACACAGGTGTTTATAGTAACACTATTATTGGCGCCGTATTACTATAACCATCCATTCATGATAGTCAACTCAGGATCACCGGGCACCAATCAAACAAGAACATGCCCGATAACCCCTCCTCGACATACCAAGGTGTCTACGTTTGGGGGTTGATACCATCCTATCTAAACCTTAACTTATGGACTAAGCAGGTACTCGCAATCATGACTCTTTCCCAACAGAAACATATTACACTTACATCGACCCACATATATCTATGCATAACAGCATGTATCCACATATAATTCAACTCTACCTCATACGCGCATTTACGTATATATAACAATTTTTTAAAAAAAATAGCTCAACTATTGCTCACCTCCGCCTTGACGGTTCCGCTGGCCATTCCGATCCTAGCTTTTCCCAAAATCACCTAGTTTAAGTCCAACCACATACACACCCACTAGTGTGCATGCTGATTCTCTTAAACCTAGGCTCTGATACCAAGTTGTAACACCCGTAAAATTTTAAACCATTTTTTTTTTTAAACATAGAACTTTTATAATTAAAAATACCTAAGAAATCATTCACATGGTTTTAAATAATAAATCATCCAAAATCCCCAATAAAATTAACTAAGTAAGATCGTCAATCGGAATGCCATTCGTCGGATACGTCAAGCCGGAGCCTTGCCTTTATCCACACTTGAACTAGCACCTACAAAAAAAATAAGAATTCGTGGGGTAAGCACAACCGCTTAGTGAGCAAGTAATCACATACAATATATCGCAACAAATATATATAAACATCTCATCCACTTTAAAACATGACATCTTAACGGTTTCCCGCTCTTCGGACCATCCCGCAGTCCAGCCTTAGTGGTTACCCACTCATCGGATCATCTCACAACCCGACCTTAGCGATTTCTCGCTCTTCGGGTCATCCCGCAACCCGGCCCAACATATCTCATCAACATATATATATATATCAATTACCATATAAGCATGTAAAAACCCACTCACCTCGAAATTACGATAAGCACGCGTAATTAAAATATCCCGCGCACAAAATCAAACCACGCAACGATCTGAAAATATAAATAAAATATATACATCCTATAAGAATTCGCTTGATACACAACTAATCCTAACGATACTCAAATAAGTTCCTAAGAAACCCTCCCCGTTATCTCAACAAAACAGATCAAAACGAACTCGGAAAGCGAGGTTTCGGCTCCGATCCTAACTCCTACGGTTAACCCCGGTTTAAACCTTAATAATTAATATTATATATAGATATATAGTTTCTATTAAAAAAAGAATATTAATAATTATATTAATTATATATATATATATTAACATGTAAAAACAACAACATCCATCACCATCTTCTTACGTCATCAAAGATTTTTTAAATAAAACTATGTGTATATATAATTAATATAAAAATTAACTTATAAAAACAACAACAACTCATCGTCATCATTCCTTCTAAAATATATATATATATATATATGTATACCTTCATAAATGTTAATAAAAGGAAAGTTTATAAATAACAACAGCAACATCACCAGCATCAACAACAACGGTTACGACCACCGCTTGAGCACGGTAACGACAAATGATACGACAACGGCGGCGGTTTATTCTACCACCACCGCTGTCTGATAACATACATAACCGAGGCAGCAGCGGCGGCGGAATTCCATCGTCACCACCGCCGGTCCTCTTACACGGCTCAACAGCGGCGGCGATGGCGGAATCACCACCACCGCCCGGCCTTGACAACAACACGGCAGCAGCGGGTAAACCCACTACCACCATCGATCACATCCTCACGGCGGCGGCAGCGGTAGTCCTACCACCACCACCGGCCAACCCAACAAGAAACACAGCAGCAGCGGCGGCAGCTATGGGTCGCCACCACCGCCCGCCGGTCTTCTAAAATCAACTATCAGCCACGCCGGTGGCCACCAAATCGACCCACCGTCGCCGGAGAGATGATCGATAACTGCAGCGGTGATAGCCATCGCTACCACCGCCGATCTCAAGCAACTCACGGCGGTCGAGCCGCCACCAGCCAAGGCCGGCGACAACCCCACCACCTAGATAGGCCGACGAGAAGGAACAACAAAACCGTTAAACCACTTACCGACGAAGATTGCTCTAAACGATTCTCCGGCGATCGACCTTCTTTTTTTTTCTCGTATCCCTCTCTCTCTCGATCTGATATATATATATATATGGCTTTCTCTCTCTCTATATATATCTGATTCGTTTTCTCTCTCTCTATTTGACTCTTTACCAAAAAGAAATAAAGAAAAAGTACTCCTTAACCCTATTTATTTTAGGCTAGAAGACAAAATCCTATCTCCTCCTAATTATCTAAATAATTTAATTATTATTTTATTTTATTTTTATTTATCTAAAACTTTACCAACAAGATACAAAATAAAGAAATCTGATAAACCTAATATCCTAAATAAAACTAGAGTAAATAATTAAATACATAATAAAACCAACTGATAATTAATTTAAATAAATAAATAAATATATTAGAATTATCTAATACCTACTCCATTAGACGCGAGTTAAAATAACCAAAGGTAACCAAAAAAAAATAAGAGGGTTCATGGTTTCGGGGCGTTACAGGATATTTAAGAATGTTCTTGACAGCCACCCAATGGGGTTCACCCGGATTCTGTTGATATCTGCTCGTAACACTTACTGAGTAAGCAACATCGGGCCTAGTACATAACATGGCATACATGATTGATCCAATTGCAGAAGCATATGGAACTGATTTCATTTTGTCCTGATCTTGACTAGAAACAGGACTTTGTGTTTTACTTAACACTATGCCATGCTGCATCGGGATAAATCCTTTCTTGGATTCATCCATCCTGAATTTCTTCAGAACTTTATCGATATACGTACTCTGACTAAGTCCGATAAGCCGCTTGGATCTATTTCTATAGATCTTTATACCAAGTATATAAGCAGCTTCTCCAAGGTCTTTCATCTGGAAACATTTGCTTAACCAGCTCTTTACACTCTGTAAAGTTGGTACATCGTTTCCTATGAGTAGAATGTCATCTACGTACAAGACCAAGAAGGTTACTATGCTCCCACTGAACTTAGTGTAGACACACGGCTCGAACTCACTTTTGGTAAAACCAAACTCTTTGATTCGCTCATCAAAGTGTAAGTTCCAGCTTCGAGATGTTTGCTTTAATCCATAAATGGATTTTAGCAGTTTACACACTTTATTAGGATTCTTAGGATCTTCAAACCCCTCTGGTTGTTCCATATAGACGTCTTCTGTTAACTTTCCATTCAGAAAGGCTGTCTTGACGTCCATTTGCCAAATCTCGTAGTTAAAGTACGCTGAGATGGCCATTAGAATCCTAATTGACTTTAACATGGCCACTGGTGAAAAGGTTTCATCATAGTCGATACCATGAGTTTGCGTAAACCCTTTTGCGACCAGTCTGGCCTTGAAAGTGTGTACGTTCCCATCCATGTCGGTTTTCTTCTTGAAAACCCATTTGCGTCCAACAGCCTTACAGTGTTATGGCAAATCAGTCAACTCCCAAACTTGGTTGTCGTACATGGATTGCATCTCGGCCTTCATGGCTTCCTGCCATTGTTCAGACTCACTGCCTGACACAGCTTCTCCATAGGATGTTGGTTCATTTAAGTCTGCGTTATCTTGAGAGACTAGGAACCCAAGATACCTATCTGGTTCTTGCCTTACCCTACTGGATCTGCGAAGGTCCTGTGTTTGCACTTCCTCAATCGGCTCTGATTGAGGTTCAACATTGCTATGTTGAATTTCTGGCTCAACAACTGATGCAGTGTTTTCTTCGTCTACTACCTGTAGATCTACATCCTTTCTGGTGTTCTCTAGACTGAGAAACTTTTCTTCCAGAAATTTTCCATTTCGAGCAACAAAAACTTTGTTCTCTTCAGGGTTGTAGAAATAATATCCCACGGTGGTCTTGGGATATCCAACGAAGAAACACTTGTCGGATTTGGGCTTGAGTTTTTCTGAGGTAGGTCGTTTGACGTAAACCTCACAACCCCAAATTTTTAGAAAAGATATGTTGGGTTTCTTACCCTTCCATAGTTCATATGGAGTCTTTTCTACCGACTTTGTTGGCGCTCTGTTCAGTATGTGTGCTGCTGTTTCGAGCGCATGTCCCCAGAATGATATTGGCAGCGTAGAGTGACACATCATCGTTCGTACCATATCAAGTAAGGTACGATTTCTCCTTTCTGACACACCATTCATCTGAGGTGTCTACGGAGTAAGTTGGGATACAATCCCACACTCCATCAGATGATTGTCAAACTCATCACTGAGATATTCGCCACCACGATCCGACCGTAAGAACTTGATCCTCTTGTCAAGTAGATTCTGTACTTCATTCTGAAATTCCTTGAATCTTTCAAAGCTTTCAGATTTATGTCTCATAAGGTAGACATAACCATACCTACTGAAATCGTCAGTAAAGGTAATGAAGTACCGGTACCCTCCTCTTGCCACATGACTGAAAGGTCCACATACATCTGTGTGGATTATTTCAAGCAAGTCAGTAGCCCTTTCATTTTCATTGTTGAAAGGTTGCTTTGTCATTTTGCCAGATAAACAAGACTCGCAATTATCAAAAGGTTTATAATCGAAATTGCCAAGAAAACCTCCTTTTAGGAGTAGTTCAACGCGTTTCTTGTTTATGTGGCCCAAACGACAATGCCAGAGGTAAGTCTGATCCTCAATATCCTTGGATCGTTTACTTATATGATAGATTTCACTACTGTTGTCTTGTAGATTTACAGTGTATAGACCATTCACGGGTGTAGCTTTAAAATAGAAAATATTATCTTTAAAGACTGAAATCATTTTATAATCATATTTATAATAAAAACCTTGGTCTACTAATAAATCAAAAGACAAAACATTCTTAATCATATTTGGAATGTAATAACAATTATCCAGTTCCAAAACTAGACCCGAGGGTAAACTAAGACTATAGGATCCTACAGCTTCAGCTATCAGCGGTGTGCCTTCGCCAACTCGTAGGTTCGAACGGTCCTTCCTCAGAGTCTTTCTTCTAGTGAATCCCTGTAAATGATTACAAATGTGGTTACCACTGCCTGTATCAATTACCCATGATTCATAAGAAGTGATTAAGCAATCTATCATAAAGATACCTGGAGCATCGGGTAAACCGATCTCTATCTGGTCGATATTCATCGAGTGCTCGCAAATATCCTCGCTGCCGCACTCTGGGCAACTCAGATCTCCCAGCTCATCAATTATATCAGTGTCCATGAGATTCGCAGGTTCGGGTGCTGGCTCTAGACTGGCCAAGATATCTTCACGAACTTTATCCACGTCGTTCTTTGGTTCCTTCATGTAGGCACTAGCTGTGTCCTGAACTTCCTTTGTGAGGGAGAACCACATGAGATACACTAACTCTTCCTGAGTCATCTTGTACCACAGACGTGATAAACATTTAAAAAGCCTTCTTATTTCTATAAGATGGTTTTTAACTGACTGACCCTTTTGCAGCTTCAGGGAGAGAATCTCTTGCATGATCAAAAGCTTGCCCGTATGCTTGTAGAAACCTAACTGGTTCTCCACATTTCTCACAACCTCGTGACAGAATTTCACTCTTAAATCTCCCGTGAACTCGGGTGACATAGAGAAAACTAGAATGGACATTACATATGATTCATCTGCCATGAATCTGAAATACTCAGCAAATTCCTCTTCAGGGGCATTGCTTTTAGGTCGTGACATGGGCTTATTGATCACATAAAGCTTACCCTGGGCACTCAAAACATTCTGTAAGTGTAACTTCCAAACTGGAAAGTTCTGGCCCGTAAGCTTCCACTTGCCCGTAATAAGGCGAAGTGATTCCTCAGGTAAATAAAACGCAATGCTAATTGGAGACATCTACAGAAGAATATAAATTCCAATTTAGTTTATAATTATATAATTCTAATAAATTATTACCCTTAAAATAAATTTATTAGACTAGAATCCATATTTCACATGTGTCGGGAAGCATGTGATCATGTCAAACCGACTCATGCGATCTATGGTAGGTAAAACTATACCAATCGTATTCCAACTTGAAAAATACGACTTCTAGATCGTCGGGACATCGGATATTTATAGTCCGTGCATATTTAGTCCCTCTAGTCATTTTTGCCTGGTACCACCCAGTGAATAAATAATTACCAAAATAGATTGCACCACCCGGGACCTGGACAAACTCTGGCCGGTACCACCCGGAGATAATTCGCAGAGTTTTATCACCCTCCAGTTTCGGTTTGAACACGGGCGTTCATAGTGTGTGCACTTACAACGCCCTATATACCTTACACCGAAGGTGCCCCCAAAGTGGGTTGCACTTACTAATCTATGATTTGTACAAGGGTCAAAATTGCCAGTTTCCTTTTTCAAAAACTTGAAAATTGGATCCAAAAACTAACTGTATTTGTATCCTTTTATCTTTTAAAGCAATCATTTAAAAGGCAATTTATATTTAACAATAATTACGTAAATTAAACAACCACGCAATTTAAATATAAAAGGCACAGTCATAGCCTAAACCCTTAAACTAATGTTGTTTTGTGAGCCAACACAAAACAACGGTCTCAACCCTAGTGACAAAAGTCTTCGTCTTCTGGCACTCCCACTGGCCCCGAGATCCATGGTCGTCATCTTGTCTCCGCCTTGATAATTAAAACTAACTATTACAAATGGGTTTTAAATGGCACGCAGGCCCCCCAAACTATTCTAATAATTTAAAAATTACAAGAAGGGTTGTAAATGGCACGCAGGCCTCCCAATTATTCTAAAACGAATAAAATAAAATAAATAAAAAAACACAACCACGGGTCTAAAAGGGTTCAGCTATGACTCATTACAATTAAACGAATTAAAACACAACTGGATTTTAATCGGATAATCATAAAACTAAAATTAATTTAAAACAAATAAATCAATTTAATCCTGAATCGTTTTAACCTTATCTGATTAACAACGATTCCTTCCTCGAAGTCTATCCGGAAACAAACCTCAACTGAGACCCGTTAACGATAAACAATCGAAACGAACAACAATTTTGATTATCACCGATCTGCCAAAATGTGGCTGTCGATCGGTGGATCCCCATTGCCGGCGATGATGACGATCATGCCACCACCGCCGCCCGTACCACCATCAATCGCCGGCGACAGCAGTGGCTTGAAAGCCACCACCGCCGCCCGTCGTATTGTTCATCGCCGGCGACAGCAGCGGCTCGTGAGCCACCACTGCCGCCCGTCGGTGCTTATCGCATCAACAACCACCATCACCATCCACCGGCGACAGCAGCGGATAGCCCCAGCACTGCCGCCGTGGTCGCGCGGCGGACTAGAACAACAATCGCCATCACCACCGTGACTAGTGGTGCGGCGGATCAAGGGTTCGACGGCAGCAGTGATCACCGCTGCCACCGCCGTCTATCGTCGCTCGGTTGATCGCCACCGCCTTGGTGGTCGATCACCATCATCCGCCGCCTGTCGGCGGTTCTCCATTCAATCGACACCACCGCCACAGCCACCAAGCGGGTGGCCGGCGTTTTTTTATTCAATCGATACCACCGCCACAGCCACCAAGCGGGTGGCCGGCGGTTACCGAAATAGTTGACACCGCAGCCACCAAGCGGGTGGTGCGGCCGGCGGTGTCTATGGTGGTTTGATTCCCGGCGATCGGCCTGGAGGTCCGGCCGGCTAACTGCCGCCGTTCCACCGCCGATCGTTGTTTCGCTAGGTTTACTAAAAATCAGATTTTTAACACGAAAATAACGATTTTTACAAAACCTAATTAACTAACAAGCAGCTTAAACCTGATCTGTTAGGTTTAGGAAGTGGCTCTGATACCACTGTTGGGAATCGTAGGCTACAAAACATGCACAGCGGAATAAAATTGCCTGATTCCCAATCGAGGATCCAATCCTAAACTCATACAGACACAAAAGAGGGATACGAAAAATTACCTCGTTGTTAGTTTACGCGAACGAAACTGGACTGCTGGCGGGGAATACACCGCTACTGCACCACCGTGAGATCGGCTGCTAGACCACCTCGGGTTCCTCCTTGAAATCGATGGATAGAGAGAGATTGGAGGGTTTTTGGTTTTTCTCTGGGGTTTCTTTTCAGTCAAGATTGATCGAATGAATAAAACTGACCAGGGTTTGCCATATTTATAAAATTAAATATGGCAGTACCCAATAAAGAAAGCCCGTTTGATTAAACGGTCCATTAAGCTTATTTAATCAAACTCAAACTCTTTATTTAATTAATAAACTATTAATTAAATAACTTAACCCTTTAATTAATTAATTAACTATTAATTAATCCAATAAAATATTCCAACTGATATTTTATATATAACTAAATAATAAATAACTATTTATTATTTATTTCTCACTCAATAATTAATTTGTACTAATTAATTATTCCATCAAACCACTTGATCTCCAATTGGGTGTGTAGCAGTGTGACCCACTAGTGTCTTATAACATTGGACACGGTAAACCTTGTTACTATCTTGCACATAATCCTAACAGAACCAACTTCAAGAACTACTTGATAAGGGATTTATCAGACCTAGCTCTTCACCTTGGGGAGCTCCAGTTTTATTCGTCAAAAAGAAGGACGGATCTTTTCGGATGTGCATCGATTATAGGGAACTCAATAAGTTAACCATCAAAAACCGATACCCCCTTCCTCGCATCGACGACTTGTTTGATCAATTACAAGGTGCCACATACTTCTCCAAGATCGATCTCCGATCCGGATATCATCAGATGAGAGTTCGTGAAGAAGACATCGCTAAGACAGCATTTAGGACTCGTTATGGTCATTACGAGTTCCTGGTCATGCCTTTTGGTTTAACGAACGCTCCAGCAGTTTTCATGGATTTGATGAACAGGGTATGTCGACCATACCTAGATAAGTTCGTAATCGTGTTTATAGATGATATCCTGATTTACTCACAAGATAAGAAGGAACATGAGCAACATTTGAGGTTGATACTGGAGTTACTCAAAACCGAAAAGCTGTATGCCAAGTTTTCAAAGTGTGAATTTTGGATACGTGAGGTGCATTTTCTCGGTCATGTAGTAAATGAAAAAGGAATCCATGTTGATCCAGCAAAGGTAGAAGCCATAAAAAAGTGGGAAGCCCCAAAGACACCAACGGAGATTTGACAATTTCTTGGATTGGCAGGTTACTACCGGCGATTCATCGCAAACTTCTCCAAGATTGCACAACCATTGACGACTCTAACACAGAAAGACAAGAAATTTGTTTGGGGAGAAAAACAAGAGGAAGCATTCCAGACACTTAAGCACAAGTTGTGTAACGCACCAATCTTGGCATTACCAGAAGGAACGGATAATTTTGTGGTGTACTGCGACGCGTCACATCAAGGCTTAGGGTGTGTACTGATGCAGAAAGACAAAGTTATCGCTTATGCATCAAGGCAGCTGAAAATTCATGAAAAGAATTACACAACTCATGATTTGGAGCTTGGAGCTGTGGTGTTTGCACTGAAAATCTGGAGACACTATCTCTACGGCACGAAATGTACTATCTTCACCGACCACAAGAGCCTTCAACACATCCTTGATCAGAAGATGTTGAATATGAGGCAGAGAAGATGGGTTGAGCTACTTAATGACTACGATTGTGAAATAAAGTATCACCCAGGAAAGGCGAATGTGGTAGCAGATGCTCTGAGTAGAAAAGAAAAGATAAAGCCGTTAAGGGCACGAGCTATGGGAATGTTAGTGCAAAGAAGTTTGAAAAGTCAGATTCTCGAAGCTCGGGAAGAAGCTTTAAAGGCAGAGAACATAAAGGATGAAGGTCCGAATCAAGTAGAAAAAGAATTTGAAGTGCGATCAGATGGAGTATGTTACTTCAAGAACAGAGTCTGGGTACCGAAAGTCGATCATCTGAGGACAACAATCATGGACGAAGCACATCAAACAAAGTACTCAGTGCACCCAGGAGCTGACAAGATGTATAAAGGATTAAGGGAGCACTACTGGTGCCCTGGAATGAAGAAGGATATGGCAATGTATGTAAGTAAATGTATGACTTGTGCAAGAGTCAAGGCGGAACACCAGAAACCATCTGGTCTTCTACAGCAGCCAGAAATTCCAGAATGGAAGTGCGAACAAATCTCAATGGATTTTGTGACCAAATTACCCAGAACAAAGAAAGGTCACGACTCAATTTGGGTAATTGTGGACCGACTCACAAAATCCGCGCACTTTGTACCAATATGGGAAGACTTCAGCATAGACAGAATCGCGCAGCTGTATATCAATGAAATCGTTATGCGTCATGGAATACCTATTTCGATTATCTCAGACAGAGATAGCCGCTTTACCTCACGATTCTGGGAGTCACTACAAAAGGCGATGGGCACAAGGTTAGATTTAAGCACCTCTTATCATCCTCAAACTGATGGGCAAACGGAAAGGACTATACAGACTTTGGAGGATATGTTGCGTGCTTGTGTGATAGAATTTGGAGGTAGCTGGGATGATCACTTACCATTAGTCGAATTTTCCTACAACAATAGCTATCATACAAGTATACAGTGTGCGCCGTACGAAGCCCTATACGGACACAAGTGTAGATCACCACTCAGTTGGTTGGAAGTTGGTGATAGACAACTAACAAGGCCAGATATTGTTCAAGAAACTACGGACAAGATTAAGATGATCCAGGAAAGACTGAAAGTGGCCAGGGATCGGCAGAAAAGCTATGCAGATAATCGCAGGAAACCATTGGAATTCCAAATTGGTGATAAAGTGCTATTGAAAGTATCACCATGGAAGGGATTACTACGTTTTGGGAAGAAGGGAAAACCGAGTCCACGATTTATTGGACCATTTAAGATACTGGAAAGAATCGGACCAGTCGCCTATAAGTTAGACCTACCTCAAGAGCTTAGTGCCATTCACGACACCTTCCATGTTTCCAATCTGAAGAAATGCCTATCTGAAGAAACAGTGGTCTTACCACTGGAGGAAATTCAAGTCAATGAACAAACTGCACATTATAGAAGAACCGGTTGAAATTCTTGACCGAGAAACCAAGCAGTTAAGGCGTAGCAGGATACCGATACTAAAAGTTCGTTGGAACTCAAAGCACGGACCTGAATTTACCTGGGAGCGGGAGGACTTTATGAAGGGCAAGTATCCCCTTTTGTTTGCAAAAGAATCGACTGAAAGTGGTAACCACTAAATTTCGGAACGAAATTTCTCTCAACAGGGAGTAAATGTGACATCCGGCAAATTTCAGCTCTCAGGTTAGCACCCGGCAAACACTTATATAATATTAGTGAAAATACCTTATTAGGATTTATATAGATCGAAATAGGCAAAAGCTTGTTAAAATTTCAGTGGATAACTTAGATATCCTGAAAACTGCTTAGAAAGCCCAGTTATGGCCGTATCCGTCTGAAACACCTTATATAATGCCTAGACAATCTAACTAAGCATTAATTTATATAAATTACAAGGTTTTAGTTTATTTATATAAGAACATTTTATTATCACAAGAATTACCCGAAATTAGTTCCCGTTTTAAGAAAAAAATTATGACAAGTTGATAACAATATAGCATTTTAATGAGTTGGAGCTTAAAATTTTTATAAAAAAAAATTGAATGGATTTATGTGGCATTGGGAGGACACGTGGTCAGCCCCCATGCTTATACCTCACCTCTAATACACACTAATTTCATCTCATTTCCAAGAGTTACAATTTCTCATTTCTCCATTCTCTCTCTCATTTGCTATCATCTTCAAACCCTTCCATTTACTCTCCTCATTCTAGCAGAATATTCCAGCCTTAATAAACACCAAAACCTCAACATTTCAAAGATTAAGAAGTTGCATCATCATCATCTAAGAGGTAAAGACGTTTGACGACGTTTTGGCTTCGTTTTGTGCATTTATAGTGCATTTCTTCCACCATTTTCATGATTTTAAGTTCATAACCATAAGATTTTCTTCATTCTAAGTTCTAAGGGTAGATTTTACACCCAAGACATGTAAAATGTCCTTAAAGTGGTGAGAATCAATGACCTAAACATCTAGGACTCATGAAAAGCAAGAAAAACCACCATTTTGTATATTTTCGTTTTAGCTTTAAATCTGAATTGTAGAGATGTTGCATGCATAAATACATAAAAATTTTGATGATTTTCTTGGTTATTTATGTTTATTGATGGTTGGTATAACCCCTTTTAGCAAAAGAATCACCATTTTCAAGTGTTCAATGTTCAAAAGCTCACATTTCATACTTTTAGTTGCTGTCAGAATTTTGCACTCACTTTGAAAGATCATATCTAACTCAATATGTGTCCAAAATGATTGATTTTTCTTCTAGAGTAAATATATTAGAGTTAGGAATCAAATGCAAGTGGTTTCACAAGAAAACATCGAGTTTTGACCCTTCATCCATATGAAAACTTTTTATTATGCGTCTGACTTCAGCTTAGCTTAGTTAGCCAACTTGTTTCCTTCACATCTCTTTGAAAAACTATCCAAAATGAACGATTTTTCTCTTGAAACTCAAGTTCACTGAGTTAGCTTTTTAAAGAATCCGGAACCATTCCAAGATGTTGAGTTTTAAGGGTGCAACCATCAAAAACAAATTTAATGTGCAATCTGTCCAGTAATGGCAGATTCTTGCATGCGAGTTTAGGTGGCCATATCTCTCTCAATATTTGTCGGATTTGAGCTATTCATACCTCTTTTGTTAGAATTATGAGTTATCTTTAATTTTCAAGTAAAAACTCTGAAAAATGATGAGATTTGACCCCCGGAAAGGTTGATTTACTAAAGGTGTGCAAATTGTTTTAAGCCCTGCAGTAGGCTGTTTTGTAAAAATTATTTGAAACCCGTAACCATCTCCAAAATTGATGAAATTTGGTCACAATGTTACTAAATCAGTGTTATACAATGTATAAAAAAAATGAGAAAATTTTTCCTTCGGGAGATTGTCTTAAAATAGTCATTATTCTGGATGAAATTTCTGCCAGAAATCTTAATTTTGAAAAGTTGTGGTTTTAATTTTTATAACTCTATAACCATATAAATGACTTTGGTTGATTGGTGGAACTTGACTAAAACGTTGGTTTAACTATAAAATCTTAAACTAAGGCATTATATAAGGTATGGAATAAGTTAGTTTAGCTTAGCCGTAAAAATAAGTACTAAAGGACTTATAAGCTTATTTACCTTTATAGGGTACTCTTAGACCGAACAAGGAAATCGGATTGCTGTTGACATATTGTGTCTACTAATTCAGGTGAGTATTCACAACCCCGTTTTATTTAACGATTATTTGGGGGAAAAGCATGTTTAATATTATATATTTGACTGAATTATGTTATCAATTGATAAATCGTGAACTTAATTATATGAGCATTAAGACATGTACCATATTTGATGTGTTTGAGTTACAAAACTGAAAGTCCCTAATAGGATACACTACTATTAACTCATTAAGAGCCAATGGTAATTGTGGATAGCGCTATTTGGTTTGACAACCCCACCTCTAACTGACGAGTAGGGGTGCACATTACTAATAACAAGAGTTCTACCCATGTGGTTTAACCACCACCGCTGAGGTAGTTCGTGAAATTTAAGGGGCGTAGTTGTCGGAAGGTTTAGTAGTGGCTCGACATATAGACATCATTAGAGTACATTGTCCCTTGTGAAATTGCTCATGAACTTAATAATGAAGTGTGATATAAACGTACGTTTTACAATACGAATTTCTTTTATAAAAGTTGTCTTAGTACTTATAAAAATGTGTGAAACTCACCAACTCATTGTAGTTGACCGTTGTATTTTAATATGCTTTTCAGGAACCAGAAAGTAAGTGTGGCTTAGTTTGCATATGCATGACGACATCAGCATCCAAGACTTTTGAAATCTAAATTGTGTTAAACTTAACTTTTCTTTTGGACTTCGAAACTGTGGCTTGTGATTTTTGGACTGTAATTTTATTTAGAATGACGTCATGGTTGGTGTTGTCTATACCTAATGCTATGAAATACTTAACTGTTACATCTCGTGTTTCCGCTTTAGCGGGGTGTGACACCTTGTGAAAAAAA
>CM058044.1:32670277-32762855 GCA_030169165.1 Centaurea solstitialis | reverse complement strand
CGATCCTGAGAAAGAGGCATTTAAAGGTAGGGGGTTTATGTTGGAGGTTTTTTATAGTATGAAAACCGAGTAGTGAATGTATATGAATTTTAGTTACGCTTGATGGTTTATTTATTTTGCTTGAATTAAAATTGACGAATGAAATGGTGTGTATCCATTGTTTAACTTTCCAACGTTTTATTCAAACATATTATAATAGGTTTATAATACTTCATTTACAATAGAACATTTATTATAAAAAAGTTACAAAATTTTATCAACATATTGTAACATTTTCCTAATATTTTTACTAACCTAGCGACTACATGGGTTATCAGCATACCTAAAAATGTCATATACGATATAAAATTTTTTTAATTTTGAATTAAGACGTCTTTTACGTTTAAGACAACTCATTAATGCTTTTTCAGCCTTTTTTCAGACGTTTCAAGCATCTTTTACTTTTAAGACAACTCATTAATGCCTTTTCAGCCTTTTTTCAGACGTTATAGGCATCTTTTACTTTTCAGATAAATCAACAATGCTTTTTCAGCCTTTTTTCAGACGTTTCAGGCATCTTTACTTTTCAGATAAATCAGCAATGCTTTTTCAGCTTTTTTACAGACGTTTCAGGCATCTTTTACTTTTCAGATAAATCAGCAATGCTTTTTCAACATTTTTTCAGACGTTTCAGGCATCTTTTACTTTATTAAAAGAGTAATGCCTTTTCAGCCTTTTTCTGACGTTTCAGGCATCATTTGCTATCCCTATTAACGGTCACTAAAAGCTCGTCATTGCTTATAAATAGGGGGCATGTAATCAACAACAACCTCACAACTCTCTCATCCATTTCTTCAATAGCTCTTTTCTTGTTTAGTTCCCTGTCAACTGCATATGGCTCTTTCTCTAGCAACGAATCCCACTTTTTTCATTATTAGAAATGAAAAGGAGATAACAGACCATGACATTTTGGTAAGCTTAATTGACCTCTTTTCAAACTAATCTCACTCCATACTTAAATATATTTGCAATTATATTTACAAAGTTCATCATTTGGTGGTTGTTTCAAATTTTCAAACCATTCCAGCACCATTTGTAACTATGTCGAATTTGACAAATCATACTAAGTGTCAAATAAGCATCGGTGGGTGGAACTATCACATGGATATGATGCTCATGGCTCCTGATCTTTTTGTCATGCACGGTCCTCTTTTGGCGAACACAACCTACGCCAGGACGCTTGGTTGAAGTTTACTCTTAATCAAGATCCATCTTTTAATATCTTGGAGGCTATGTATGATGTGAGGTTTGATTTCGAGGAGATGTGAGTTCCTTCTCTACGAGATTGTATGAGGGCCTGGTTTATGTATGTTTCTTGTTTATGTATGTCTTCTATTTACCAATGTAACTCTTTGGCCCTCATAACATAATAAACAATTATGTATGTCTTCTATTTGCGTTTGCTTTTATCACTTATGCTTTTATCAATATTGCATTCATACAGCTAAGTAAAGGTACAGTAATATTGCCCATCCGGCTAAGAAATATTCAGTCATTAAGTAATGTTGTTCCACCATTCAGCCTTTTGCAGAAGGGTCAGGTATCTTTTACTTTTCAGACATCTTTTAAGTAAAGGTAGAGTAACAACAGTCCAAATTCATACAACTAAGTAAAGGTAGAGTAACAATAGTCCAAATTCATACACCTACCCATAGTTGTTGACTCGTGACTCGTCTCGTGACTCGAAATCCCAAATTTCGACTCGTGACTCGTCTCGTGACTCGACTCGTAAGAGTCACGACACAAAAAATTATATACCAAATACATATATATATCATCAATTCATCAATTCATCATATATTAACAAAATATAAGTTGTTCACTTACTAAAATGTTACAAATTCGCTAGTATCAAAAAGACACATATAGTATTCAAATATAAAATAACTAGCGATCTAGTAACAAAGCAAATGACAAAAGACTTATATAGTTAGAATCATATAAAGCTAATCTTCAAGATTAAACATATCATCTCCATCTTCTTCAATCACCACCGTCTCATGAAGACCAATATCATCCCCCCCATCATCTTCTTCCTCCTCTTCCTCCTCCTCCTCCTCATCGTCTAAATCATGAATTTGGTTTTTGCCTTTGTCATTTGCATCAGGCACTTTGTTTAGATTCCTTGGTCCTACAAATAAATAGAAGTCATACTTAAAATTTATTAAGTTATTTATAATATATAGAATTATAAATGAGTGTATAATTTACCTCTCTTTCTTTTACTTCCACTAACCCCTTCATCCTCTTTAAAGCATTCGTGAACATCCATCCATGAGATATCTTCGGGGAGACATGCATCCTCTTTTTCGGTAATCCATTCATCATCCGACTCCATGTCCGATAAACATATTGGATCATAAGTCTCCCCTCTTTCTTTTCTCTTTTGGAGTCTCATGTCAAGCTTAATGTTGTATTTCACAAACACTAAGGCCTCAACCTTTGTTGCTCCAAACGGTTCCTTTTTTTGGAGTGTATTTGGTCAAAAGTGCTCCAATTTCTCTCACATCCGGTAGCACTACATGTGAGGCTCAAGACACGAATAGCAAGATGTTGAAGCTCCGGGCACTCGTCTCCATAGCTTGACCACCATTTAGCTATAATTTAATTGAGCAAAAGACTAATAAGTAATAATGTAACTCTATATATATTATATTATATTACACATGATCACTTAAAATTTCCTAATAAATTACCGGGTTGCATTTTCTTCCTCATCGCGATGGCCGCGGATATGCCAAACATTCCAATGCTCTCTTGGAACTTTGGAAGTTGTTCATGAATTTTCACCATTGTTGGCCTATCATACATCTTCTCAATTACATCATACAATCCACCTTTGACTTCTCTATCGGCTTTAAAATTCTCATCGAAATGAAGACTAGTTATCAAAGAAGAAAATCCATTAAGTGTTTAATCATTAATGAAGAAATAATATATGTAGTAAATAATAAATATTGTATATATATATATACCTAGGATTTAGATAATATCCCGCGGCATGGAGTGGTCTATGAAGTTGCATATCCCATCTACGATCAATCTTGTCCCAAATAGGACGGTATCTTGATTCCACACCATTAAAGTTAGCTTTTATTTGTTCTTTTGCACGATCCATAGCTTCGTATATGTATCCCATTTCCGGTTTCGCGTCACCATCCATGAGCCTTAATACCTTAAAAATTGGAACTACACCACTCAAACAATACTTTATGGCCTTCCAAAAGTTGACATCACCCAAAATGATGTTTTCAACCAACTTCCCTTCACTTGTAGAAACAAAGGTTGATTCGGCCCAATCTTTAGAGACAAACAATTCCCGAAGAGGTTGTTTTAGCTCTTGAAATCTTTTCAAGGTAAGAAAGGAAGTTGCAAATCGTGTCACTCCGGCTCGTGTCAATTCTTTACCACCGGTGAATCTTCTAAACATAGAAAGCAAAACACAATGTCGATATATGTAGACGGTGACTTTTCTTGCTTTATCTATTGTGTCTTTGAAAGTTTTCCCCCCTCCAATGTCTTGCAACATCAAGTCTATCAAATGAGCGGCACAAGGTGACCAATACAAATGAGACCTCTTCTTTTCCAACTTTGAACCGGCTAATACATAAGCCGAAGCACTATCGGTGATGACTTGAACCACATTTTCCTCTCCAACTTCGTCAATGCTTCTTTTTCCCTACAATGGCTTCTTTTTCTTTTACTTTTGCAGTAAAAGGCCGTACCCAATGCTTACAATTATTGTACTAAGAAAAGTAAAAGCTGGCTGATTCATCTACAAAAAAGAAAAGCGTGTCTGATTCGTCTTTAAAAGCCTTAATGATTCATCTGAGAAACGCTTAATAACGTTTAATCCCACAACTGCCTATAAATAGGGGGTATCCCATTAACCTAAAACTCACAACTCTCATATCTTCTCTAGTTGGTAGATCAACAATGGATATCAACTGCCATCAAATTCAAATAACAGTCAAGAAAACTCTTCTTCTTCTCAAGGAAACCCTTCTTCTTCTCAAATAATGCATGGGAAACTTTGGAGGGAAATAGCAAAGAGAGAAGCAGAGATCAAGGAGATAGGTCAAAAATGGAGGCGTAACCAGGCCGCACAAAACAACATTGAACGAGAGATCGAAGACAAAAAGAAGACTGTTAAACAACTTCAAAAAGAAATTCGTCTTGACGAAAAATGCGCAAAAAATTATGTTGCACTGTATCCTAAGATGCAACAAAAAATCAATGAACATGAAGAATGGATTCGTTCCATTAAAGATCTCTATCCAGATGATAACTAGGGAATCAATTTAACCTCTTTATGTTATGTTATTGTAGACGCACTGTAACTGTTGTGGTTGTTTTTGTTTCTTCAAAATATGTGTCTCACTATGATGCTTTCAATGAAATCTCTTGTTTCTTTGTCTACTCAAACTGATTAAAAATTACAGATACTTGATTAAAATGCTCTCAATACAGATACTTGATTAAAAATTACATCCCATAATAAACGTAACATAAAGACATTGTTTAATAGTTAAGATCAATGTTCAAATCGTCATTCAGATCAAAAGTAAAATGTGTACTACTCTGTTGGGTCGTTGCTTCAGCTTGTCGGCTACTGTCGTCCATTTGTTGGGTCGTTGTTGCTTCATGTTGTCGGCTACCGAATAGTCTTTGACTAGGTAAACTTTCTGTGCACTGGTTGCGACTATGTCCGTATTGCTCACATCGACTACATTTTTTAAGACTGATTCCCTCACCACGTGATGGAAAACGCTTATGCTTACTCTTTCTTCCAGGTCTTGTTCTTATTATTGGTGGACGAACGGTCATAAGTGGAAAATCTGGACTAACCCATGCTAGTTGAGGCCCAACAAGATATACAACCAGAGCCCACGTTGCCTTAAGGTTTTCGACGGTGAAATAAGGAGACGCCAAATGACTACAGTCTGTCAAATTTTGCATGGCTGCAACGGCAATGGCATGACCAAAAGGTAACCCAGAAAGTTGCCATCTATTGCATGAGAAACTTTTGTTGTAGTACTGGACTTTGGCGTCCCTGTACCCGTCCTGCACTTCATACTTACCATAACCAATATCACGTACAATCCATGATGCGGACTCAACATCTCTCTTTTAAACCCTCACTTCCGCCTAAGGGGTTAGGGTATTGGTCAGGAGTGCTACACAACAACGTAATTATTTCGTTAGTATTACATAATTTAATTTCAACACTTTAAATAAAAACGGCGTCACTGTAATAACATGCTAATTCACGACGTTTGGAATACCATTCTTGTTGAAAAGCACGAAAGTATCCATAAGGCCAACAATTGTGCCTTTCCGAGCAAAACGTGAATGTGCATTTATGCACTCTGCATTGTTTGAGGTCATGATATTGTAGCGTACTCCTGGAAAATGCGCTCTTGACCACCTGTTTGGGTTGACCCTATCCAACAATTTAGCCACGGACTGCAGCTCATAAGGCAGACATATTAAGGTTAAACTCGTATGTCGTATAAGCTTTGCAGGTCTTCCAAAATATTTTCTTATTGAATTCGACGTTGGCATCCTTTGCCTTTATATTTATATACAGGTGACGACAGCAATACACATGATACGCTGTTGGGTACGCGGTGTTAATTGCCTGGCGTAGTGGTCCAGATCTGTCGGTCATGAAAACCAAACCTTCCATTTCCCCGATACACCTTCTCAACATTTGGAAAAAGTAAGTACACGACTCTCCGCTCTCAGACTTTGCCACTCCAATAGCAATAGGGACAACTTGGTTATTTGCGTCCTTAGCAACAACTATGAACATTGTACCCAAATAATCCCCCTTCAAATGAACACAATCGATAATAAGTACTTTATGCAGCAACTGCGATCTAAACGTTGCTATCTGCAAAATTAGGTGGTTTACAATATAATTACACAAATATACACGGGGTTTATGGTATATAGTTGTACGAACAATATAAATACACAAAAAATATACATACCGCGCATCCAAGGGCAAAGAAACAGCTCGCAAACCTTCCAGTTACATCTGTCGTAATATCAGTCACCGTACCGGGATTTTTGAGCTCCACATTATAAAAGTACTGCGGAAGTCGGGTAAACGATTCCACTGGGTTACCCTCGATCATGCATATAGCTCTCCATTTCGCACGCCAAGCTTGCCAGTAAGAGATATCAATTTTATACTGTGCTTTAATATCTCTGACAATGTCGCATCCACGAATGGTCTTGCTAATATCGCCAGTTTTGTCAAGAAGGAGATGTGACAAAACTCTTCTAGTTGCTTGATGGTGGGCAGGATGCATCTGCGTCCTTGAGCAGGTGTGGACATCGTTTAACTTCCGTACTTGAAACATCTCTAAACTTTCGATAGAGGTCGCATATATACGCCAACCACAATTGTCATACACAAAAACTGCCTCGTATCTGTGTTTGCTGGATCTTATAGTTTTAAACTCAAAACCCTCTTCAAGAAACTTCATGCCGAGGCTGAGTGTCATTTCTGGTTTTGAATGGAACACTTGCTCCGCTTTTACTCTTCCACGATGGTTGTAAGGAATGGGTTGGTTGGGTGTGATGACAACGTTTTCTGTCCGAGGGAATGGAGGCATATCGTGAGAATCATCATTCCCAGGAAATGATCTCACAAAATACACTTCTCTTCTTGTTTCTTCATCATCAAGAGTAGATGTATCGAAAACATAATTATCAAAATCGGGGAGTAGGTCATCTTCTTCTTCTTCTACTTCTTCGTCTCCTCCTACGTCTTCTTCTTCTTGTGGTTCTTCTGTCTCAACAACATTGGCATCGCCTCCGGTGTTCGCATCGCCTCCGGTGTTCACATCACCTCCAACATTGCCGCCACTGCACATCGGACTATCGCCATAGACATAAAGTGTTGGCACATCATCTTCTTTTGCAGCATCTTCCAAAAATTTAGTTATTGTTAGCTCAGTCAAGGACTGAAATTGTAAAAGTTTTATAAATAGAAGCGGTTTTGGTATAAGTGTTTATTTAATGTAATGGGTTTGGGAAATTAATTGTAAGGGGCTTGGGCTTAGAATCCGGTAATATCTTGTATAAATAGGAGTGTGTTTGTGCAATTAGGGTAGTCGATCATATTCTAATCAGCCGTACATATTAAGAGAAATATATGAGAGTCGTTGTTTGAATTTTGCTTGTGTTCTTCATTGTTTTCTTTCCTGTTTGAATAATCTCTCTATATTTCGATTCAGTTTGTCTATCTTCTTCAAGATTACTGGTTCTTAGTTCTTAACAAGTGGTATCAGAGCGGGAACGGTTCAACAGTATCCGTTTTCGATCCTTTAGAACGAGTTTTCTTGAGGAAAATCTTTTGGGGAATTATGTGTTTCGTCTCGTATTGTTTTTTTCTGGGTCTGTTCTTCTAATGATTTCGTCTTTGGAATTTGTTTCTTCGAAGACTGTTGTTTTTGGATCTAGAAATTGCGTCTCGAAAATCATGCTTCAACGTGTTCTTGAGTTTCAGAAATTGATGAGGTTGCTCATTTCAGAGTCTTTACAGGTTCTGATTCTGTGTGATCTCTGTAAAGGATGTCACATAAGGTGATATATCCCTGAACATGGATATTAGGTGTGGTCTCCAAAAGTCAGTATTGTGGGTCACTCCAAATGAGTGTCACCACCTATCTTTCAAGTAAAAAATGACTGGAGCCAACCTCAGAGGCATAGGAACCACAGAGCCTCTGACAGTTATCACAGAGCCTCTAACCCACTTGCTCTTACAGTCTCAATCAGAGAGAGGCCTTATGATAACTTTGTCAGAACCTCTATTGGATGTTTCCAGAGCATCTGCAAATCACCTCGGAGTCTCTGTTTGTTTTCTTTTTTAACGTTGAGATAACTTTTTGGTTCTAATCAACTTGTTGTAGGCATAGCCCCCGAATCTCTTTGCTCACTGCTTATACTTGTTGAAAAGTTCCTCTAAAGTTGAACTCTATCTGTTGTCACAGAGACTCTGCCAAACTTCACTGCTTCATCCAATACACTCCACAGAATCTCTGCAGCCATTTTTTCTCTGAACCCAATCTCTATCTTCTGAACTCTCAATAAATCTAAAGATAGATCTTTTCTAGAACTTATCCAAATGCACAGAAGACTCAGATGTATTCTAAAACACTGAACTTCCCTAAACTTCTTAGACAAAAACCACTCCTATAACGAACCTCCAATGTCCACCTCTCTGAACCCAGCTCTATAAAATATGATCCCATGAGAACCTTACCCATCTGATTTTTGAAGAATATCAAAAGTTCCCTAATCAATCCAGCATGAACTACACTCCTATTTCTCTGCCCTCTGTTGGGATATGGTGAGAGAATCTGAAGAGTTCACTGGATAGGATACTTATCTCTGGAATTGGATAAAAGGGACTCATGCTCATCCCACTTTCGTCCAAAATGAAGATTCGAAGCTCTGAGACTTTGAGACTTGCTTCTTTGCTGAGTTTCGACTATACAAGGAACATAACCTCTGTCATTCATGCTGGTATGCGAGGAGTGCAAACCAGTTGAGGCAAAAGTCCAAAGCGCAAAAGTTTCTTGAACAAGTTGAGAATCACAGAGCACAAATCAAGGGGGAGTTCGTATCTTTCACAGAAGATTTTTGAGAAATCAAAGATCAGGACAAAGTAGATTGACACAGAGCCTTTGCAACAAATACCAGAGCCTCTGCAATCATATGACTCAATTGATGAAGATTCAGACACCCGCATAAGTTAAAAGTCATAGAGCCTCTGCAAAACTTCTCAGAGACTCTGTGGACACATTCCTCTGATGGTAGAGCTAAGAAGAGTTATGCAAGTCAAATGCTGTAGAGCCTCTGTCACCAGTCACAGAGACTCTGTGGTACAACCCTCTGCCAAGAGAAACTTCAAAGCTCTGCTATCATCCTCTGATGTTGGAAAGAAGAGAAAGCTCAAAGATATGCTTCATTTATAAAACTTAGGGGGAGATTGTTAGCTCAGTCAAGGACTGAAATTGTAAAAGTTTTATAAATAGAAGCGGTTTTGGTATAAGTGTTTATTTAATGTAATGGGTTTGGGAAATTAATTGTAATGGGCTTGGGCTTAGAATCCGGTAATATCTTGTATAAATAGGAGTGTGTTTGTGCAATTAGGGTAATCGATCATATTCTAATCAGCCGTACATATTGAGAGAAATATATGAGAGTCGTTGTTTGAATTTTGCTTGTGTTCTTCATTGTTTTCTTTCCTGTTTGAATAATCTCTCTATATTTCGATTCAGTTTGTCTATCTTCCTCAAGATTACTGGTTCTTAGTTCTTAACAGTTATATCTTGATCCAACCATAAAATATAAACCCCACGACGTCGAGCATCCATACCGGCTATTATTGTCACAAAAATAGAATGATCAATACCGCATTTCCGCTCGATAGTCCGAATAAACCGCGAATATGTAACGTCTAACGGCACCAGCAAACGGTGCACCGACATTTCTGTAACAAAATGTCATTCTTCATTTTGTTGTTGCCACGTTCCTCCATAAGAAATTTTCACCCGAACTTTATAACTTTCAGAACTCATGTTTTAGAGAAAATTGTGTCTAGGGGTTAGATTTAATATATGCTTTTAGTTGCATCTTTCACTGACGTTTTATAGACAAAACTTGGGTTAAAAAACGTTTTTTATATGTATTCCGTTAAAAAAGTCCGTTAAAAATGTACGAAAATCGGGTTAGATTTAACGGAGTCAGTTAATTAAGGTTTTGACTAGATTTTCTGAATTTTTTTGTCTTTTAGTGGAACCTCCGTTAAAAACTAACGGAATCTCCTTGATTCCGTTAAAAACCTCCGTTAAACGGAAGGGTTTTGCGGAATCAGCCCCTTTCAGTTTTTTTTGTCTTTTAGCACATTTCGTTAGTTGCTTCCGTTAGAGTCCGTTAAACGGATGTTTTTTTGCGGTATCTCATGGCTACCAGCTGCAAACTGGTCAAGACTTTAGCTAGGAGGTAAATAATGATTTATGTTATGGGTAGCTTGACAAATTTGTCTATGTTTACAAGCTTTTGTAAGAAAACGTTGGTCCCATTGAAGTTGTGGGTTTTTTTAGGGAGTGAGAGTGTGATCAAAGCACACTACTAATAAGCGTTTTGATTCCTTCCGTTTCTATCTAGGGTGAGCATTAGACCCGGAAAAACCGGCCCGAACCGGAACCGGTACGGTCCGGTTCTCGGTTCCAACAATCGGCCATTTCCGGTTCCGGTTCCAAACCGGGTTCGGTTCCAAATATGCGGGTAAAAAACCGGGACCGGACCGGATGTTTATGAGACGTTTAATATACTTATTGTAATTTTAAAAAATCTAATTCTAACTATATTATTAAGTCCGACAAAAAGCACGCACTAAAAAAAACCCCGGCTATTAAAAAATCCATCGATCATCACAATACTAACTATATAAATAGTTATTATTCTCGTATAAATCTCTCATATATATATATATATATCCATCAAAAAGCGGCGATCAAAAACTATTGACCATCACGACTACTAACTGTATATATAAATAGTTATCGTTCTCATATATATATATATCCATAAAAAACGGTGATAAAAAACCATCGACCATCACGATACTAACTATATAAATAGTTATTGTTCTCGTATAAAACTCTCACATATATATATATATATTATATTTCATTATAGTCGACTAGTTGTAAATAAGTAAAATAATAGTATGAAATAATAAAATATGTGTTTGACCGAAGAAGAAATTATCACACTATATATTTTATTCACACGGTTCCAACCGGGTTTTTGACCGGAAAACCGGGACCAAAACCGGGACCGGAACCGGAACCGGTATTACTTATACGGTCCGGTTTTCGGTCCTAAGAATCGGCTGTTTCCGGGTCCGGTTCGGGCCTAATGATCACCCCTATTTCTATCTGTCAACGGCATTGCTACTACTTGCAGTGCTCATCAGCTTTTAATAGCTCCTTCTTCTTTTTGGATGATTCGCTTTTTGGCTCTCTCTACCAGCAGGACCCAACCACTTCCTGCTCAATATCTGGTTCGTTTTCTTCCTTTTTTTTTTTGTTATACAGGAAATATTCTATATTCTATTCTATATAATATTATAACTTAATCAAATAGTACCAATTAAGATGATGGTATGCCCTCCTTGGAATTGGAATTGGATGATGAAGAATTCATTTAATCATCTTGTTTAACACTTTGTTGGTTTGAATTATAGACTATGTTTATCATTTTCTTTATAGATGATGTTTCCTTAGGTTTTCTGTTAGCTTCTTGTAATGTATTGTAAATTAACTCTTTTTTCCCCTAATAAATGGAGGGTTTTATTTTATCAGCTGGCTCTTTGGCTGCTTGCTTGCTGTTGCTTCATAGTGGCTCTAGTTTGCTGTTGATATTATTTTGGGTAATAATAATAATATCCTGCTGCCATCCACATTCATATGTTTGCTGTCACACCAATACTACTCCAGTCCAGTGTTTGTTTTGTTGCACCATTAATTAAACAGAGAGACCTACGATACGACCCCTTGATGCCTCTAAGACGGTCGTCAACCCATGTTTGCTGTCACACCAATAGTCATGGTTGCAATAAATGGACCGCTAATATATAAACGTTAATATGACAATGCAGGTGTTGGTTGATACCTGAGATACCATTTAGTCTTGCTAATCAAGGACCTAGTAGATAGGCAACAACTAAGGAGATGGCTATTTGATTGGAAAATGCTGCATGCTATGATTCATGTTTGGGTTCTTTTGTGAAAAATGGAGTGAACCCAAACATGTTTGGGTTCACTCCATAAAGAGTTTGACCTAGTACTGTGAGTTTGACCTTGTTCACAACCAATGTGACTAATTAGAAATCTTTACAGCTCATGGATTCTTTTGTTTGATAAAGAAGAAATAAAGGGAAATAACCCTAGAGAATTGAGAGGGACTTCTTTTTTTTCTACCTATTAAGTACTTCTGCTTAAATCCCAATTTAGTTGACTTATTCAAATTTGGTTAAACAGTTGATGCTCATTGGAACCTGACTTAAAAGTACAAGAAGAAACAATGCTTAACTTGTAGTCCTCCACCTCCCATGACCTAATGGGATGATAATAACAATCATAGCCATATTTGCATGGCCTTATGGTATAAGCTACTACATGTTTGGTATAAACTAGCTTGATGTACCATCCATAGCCCTAAACTATCCATCCACTAAGACTGTATTTGGCAAACATTAGCTAGCTTATAAGCTAGTACATTATTTGGATGGACCATAAGCTGGCTTATTGAAACACTAGTTGGAGTAGCGTTTCAGGAGCTTTTTGTAGCCTTTTCCAATTATACCCTAATTAATATTAATTATTATACCCCAAGATACCCTTTTTGGTTATTTTACATACTCATAAGCTAGTTTTTGCCAAACATAATTTGTTCATAAGCTATCTTATCAACTACCAACTAGCTTATTAGTCAACAACTAACTTGTCAGCTAGTTTGCCAAACACAGCCTAAGAGATTGTGGGATCATGTACAGTCATCATATTGCCTTGACTTAAGTTGGTTCTACGTGTTTTGTTTTCCTTTGTTTTTTAAGCTTCTATCAGAATTTGGATGAGATTTGGTGGCATAGCTACTTGGTTTTCTTCAAGCACAAACGTGACATGCTTATTATATTGGTCTTTAACGATGTTGTGATAAGATGAGATGATTCAGAAGGAATATCATCTCTAAAGTTCATCTGGACCGGATTTCAGATGAAAGACCAAAGATATGGGGACCTTAAAACTATTAGGTGTTGATATAGCTGGATTGCAGTATTCATTTTTCATCGCTCTTTATGCAGGGAAGGTTCTGGATTACTTATGGTCTTAACTTGGCATTGGCTAAAAAAGGTGTAGTTGTAAAGGAAAAAGCTTTTAAAAACTTGACAACTTCCGAGCTACAACAAAGAGGTGCAAATGCAACTATTCAAGGTATAGACTGTTTTCATGGCCATAGCACTTGTGGTTTTATCTATATCTTTGTAATATGTTCTCACATTTTTCTTTTTTGGAATTTGTTAGAATCTTTATCCGGATTTCCTCTGTATATTAGAGGGAGTCTTCTTGTAGGAAAATCAGAAATTACCAAGGCACAATTCAGTAAACTTCTGAAACAGGCACGTCTTTACTTGCATCTCTAATCCTTGTGGTTTTTACGGTTTTTGTAAGCACCTTTTCATGGAGTTTTGATTGCTATTTCTTTTCCCACTTTATTGCCGGCAGCTGTTACCTAGGCATTGTTTGGCAAACTAGCTGATGAATAAGATGCGTTTGGCAAAAACTAGCTGATAAGGTAGCTTATGACTGTAAAATGACCAAAAAAAGGCATGTTTAAAATTGGTATTGTAAAACTTAGCAGGGGTATATTTGTAATAAAAAAAAAAGAATAAGTCTCTTAAGTCAACAAAACGCTAGTGAGAAGCTTTTCAAAAGCTAGCTTATGGTTCATCCAAACATGTACCTGAGTTATAAGCTAGCTTATTTTTACCAAACAATGCCTTAAAACGTATTTTAAATGGTTGTGCTCCTTGTTACTTCTGTTCTAACCTATATTATCCGGCTGTTTTTTTTTTCAGCCATATGCTTCAAGTGGTTTTTTTGCAACCTAATTTGGTGCTGGTCTTATTATTTCCATACATTTGCAGGTGACAACACACATATCATCTGTCTCGGATATTTTTGTTCATGATGGTGCTCTTAGTTCATGCCCACAAACTGATGCAAAAGTTCGAGTGATTAGTGATAGCCCTGCAGCTGCATGTAAATTTCATGATATCCTTTGGCAAACACATATGCGCGCAGTTTCCCATGATTCCAGTCCTATCACTGTATATGTTGCCTCATCAATAAGGTATTGTCCTTAGAGCATCTCCAATAACAATGCCAAATCAACTTTTTTCACTATTCATTATACTTCACACTGAAATAGTGTAATAAAAATTTACACTACATTTGGTGTTAAAGTTTCAAAGTTACAAATTGGTTGTTCGAGTTTGAGATTTATGCATTTTTACTTTATTTTATTGTATAATGGCATTTCAGTTTTACTTGTTACATACATTATATAACAAATAAATGTAAAATTACATAATAACCAACAAAATACAAGGATGCATATTCGAAAATAAAATATACTAGATTCAATGCTTAAAAACATATGTGAACTCTTTTTATTTGATTGAATGTTTGTTTGTGTAGAACCCAGGTGTTGAGAAGAGTCAGAATCAACTATCTTTTAAATGCTTTCTAGCTTAGTTTCCTTATTCCGTAACAATCTTATTTTGTGTAAGCCCTTGTTTGAGGTTTAGAACCTCGAGGGCCTTTGTTGACAACCTTTGTAACTTCCTTTCTCCTATAAAAGGAAAAGGATGTTCTAGGGTTTTGTGTTGGAATCCATTTTCATACTAAATTGGGCAAAAATACTCCATTGTTGTGTTATTCAAAAGCTTCATTGATTTCATCCCTTTCTTAGAGGATTTCCATCCATTTCTATTGCATTTCAGTGTTTTTAGGGACAACAATTGGTATCAGAGCCAATCTTGTTGATTCCTTGGCTTTGCTTGTGATTTTTGGTTGATTTTCAAAAGGTTTTGAGTTTTGGGTTTTTTCAAAATTTTCGGGTTTTTCAATCCAAAAGGTATCTTTAAAGATTCAAATTAAGTGTTAAGTGATTCCCCATAGTTTTATAAGTGTTTTCTTACAAATTGGGGATCAAAACACTGATTTTTAAGAGGTTTTGAGTGGGTTTTAAGAGTTTTTCGGAACTTTCTGCACTGGTTTTCCGCATCGGAAAACAAGAGCTGAATTATCAGCTCAACTTTTCCGAGTCGGAAATTGTGCATTTCCCGAATCGGAGATCTCTCCTTTTCCGAATCGGAAAACTCAGTTTTCCGAATCGGAGAACGAGTCTTTGACTAGGGGTCTTGCTTCTGAGACTTCTCTTTTTCCGAACCCATTTTCCGCATCCAAGGTTTTCCGAATCGGAAAAGTATATTTTCCGAATCGGAAAAGCCTCTTTTCCGCATCCTGATATTTGAGCCAAATCCGAATCGGAAAACACCTGTTTCCAAGTCGGATTTCGCCTCTTTGAGCCGAAACTCTTGCAGTTTTGTGTCTCAAATTCGACACTAAGCTTGCTTTCAAAACTTTTACTATCTCCAAGCTTTCTGTGTCCCGAGGCGCTCGAAACATCAGCTTTTTCTAAACCTTTCTGTGTTCAAGCCAAGTGAATCTTACAAGGAGGTCTCTTCATTTTCTCAGAAATGTCGAAGGAAATCCTGGGGATCGGTTCCGAAACTCGCCCTCCTGTACTGGTGATGGGCGAGTACCAGCAATGGAAGCGCCGGATGATACACTTCCTAGACATGCTCGACGGTAATCTCATGAAGTCAATCCGCGAAGGCCCAATCCGACCAACTGTCACAGTTGCTGCTGTTCCCAAAACAGATACATGTCCCGAACTACCTTCCTATGTAGTTGAAAAGCCAGTTGAAATGTTCAACCCTGAACAAAGAACCCGGCACCTCGTCGACAAGCGTGCACTGACCCTTCTGATCATGGCTCTTCCCAATGATATGTATGCAAGGGTGGATAGTCTGACAAACGCACGAGACGTTTGGTTAGAAATAGAGCAGCAGATGCAAGGAGGTGACACCGCCCTCGAGAGTCAAAAGGAAAGTGCCCTAAACGCGTACGAAGGCTTCAAAGCCAGGGAAACCGAATCCCTCACCGAGTCTTATCAAAGACTGAACGCCTTCGTGAATGACCTACGAAGGCTCGGGATAGAGAAGTCAAAGTACGAGGTGAATGTGAAGTTCCTGAAGAACCTGACATCAGCATGGCAGAATCTGGCGATCAACTTGCAGCTGAGCCGAAATCTGGGGATCATGGGTCTACACGACCTTTTTAGCATGATGGTTCAGCATGAGGAATTCATCACGGGAGGCAAGTTCAAAAATGCTGTTGACCCTCTGGCACTCGCAGCAGTACCATGTGGAGGATCAAACTCAGCTCCCTTCCAGCATCAACAGTACAGCAACTCATCTCCTCAGCAATTCAACCACTCACCACCTCAGCACTATCAGGAGAATTACAACCAGGAGTTCAACGGGAGCTATGGTTCAAACTACCCAGAGTTCAACTCGAACTACAGTCCAAGCTATCAACATCCAGATGATCCACTGATTATCTCAATCTCTGATGATGAACTCTTCCATGTGAATGAGTCTCTTGCCCTCATCTCTAATAGCGTACAGAAGCTGAATTCCAAACGTGGATACAGCAGACCCAGGGGATCTGGATATCCCAGTGGTGGAAGGATGGGGCAAGGCCGAGGTGGACACTTCCAGCAAGAACGAGTTCAGTTTGGGAATCAAGGAAGAGGAGGATACCAGCAAGGGGACAGATATCAGAATCAGCATCCAGGAAGGTACCGTGGTGATCAAGGCCAGTATAGGGAAGCTCGAGGAAACTACAGAGATAACACGTACCTGGACTATCAGGGAGGCTCTGGAGATCAGGGAGACTGGAGAGGACAGGTTTCTCATATCAACTATCGCCAAAACCAGAGAAACTACACTCCAGAATCGGGATACATTGATCGTCAAGGATACAGTAGCGGGTATGAAGGTGGTCAAGATGGAAGACGTGAAGATGGCAGATATGGAGGATTCGTAGGTGGTCAAAGTGGTCCGGGATATGGTCAAGAACAGGAGAGGAACTACAGGGAATATGATGGTCAGTCAGCTCATGGAAACAGAAACTATCAAGACGGGAATCATCAGAGTGGTTCATCTAGGCAAGCTCCGAGAGAAGGACATCAACAAGGTCCTGTTGAAATTGGTGATCAAAGGTTGAATGCTCCTCCAGCTCCAGTGAATAGTGGTGGCCCTACCCCAGCTCCTCAAAAGACCGCTAGTGCCACTACATCCTGCTTCAAATGTGGCAAGCTGGGTCACTATGCGAACAACTGCCCTGTCAGATACAAGGATGCTGCATACTTTGAGAAGAAGGCAGCATTGATGAGGAAGAAAGAGAAGGGAGTCGCTCTGCTGGTCGATGAGGAAAACTGGGTGTGTGAGGAGGAAAGCTCAGACGAGGAAGATCATCTTGTTGGGGGTCCGTGTTTGATGGCAGACTTTGAAGGACCTGAAGCTGTTGGCCCCAGCACATATCGAGACCTCAACGCTTCTGAGGTATCCACTATCCCAGACTTAACTGATGATGTGACAATGTTAGAATCTAGAATTTGTGAACTTGAGAGATGTCTCCAATCGGAACGATCTCTCGTCACGAAATTTAGAATCGACAGTGCCATATACAAAAGCTCTCTTGAGGACTTGACCATAGTGTATAATCGTGAGACTCTTGAGTCTAGTGTCAGAGAGTCCAATTTGTCCAACAAACTCAGTTGTCTTCAGAAAACCCATGAGGAACTTAACAGTGACCATGGTGAGCTCAAACTAAAATTTCAGTTACTTTCAGAAGAAAGAACAAAACTGTTTTCAAAAATTCAAGAGCTTGAAGATAACAACTTTAAAAGAGGACAATCTGAGCAGACCTTGAGCATTCTTACGCAGCATGCCAACAAAAATCCTTTCTATAAAGCCAGACCCGGACTAGGATTGTCTGAAAACCATGTTTTAGATAAGGCACCTTCTAATCTATACAATTTTGAGGACATGGCCGCCTCCAAACCCAAACCTGCCCTAGTAGGAGGACATGTAACCGAGGAATTTGTTAGGCAGACCGTCACATATACCGAAGTTATAAATGGTGAGACCATAACCACGACCGTCAGTCCAACGAACAGCACCTCTAGCAGTCCACCCACTAGCCCTGCTCCCAACAAACCTATATTTGTCCCAGCCAGTGATCCAACAAACACTAAGTCCACATGGGAAGGTATCAAGGCTAGGACCCCTAGGGTAGCTATGCCTCCCATCAACTATTCAGACCTTAACACTAGTTATGACACTAGGGAGATGGATTTTTCAGAAGAGACCTTAGTTATCCCACCAGAGGATGTTTCCGCAACTAAGAGTCCCGACCTAGTCGAACTAGAGAAGGAAATGTTTGGACTTAGATTGAAAGCCATGGATCTGGACGCATGTCAACATCAGATACTGAATCTGAAAGTGATTATTTCTGAAAAAGACACCTTGGTTCACGCTTTGAAGAAAGACTTGATCGAGGCAAATGCCGAGAGACTTAGAATGTCTTCAGAGTGTGAGACCGCAGCCTCAACCTTTACTGATTTTCAACTCAAGGTTGCGGATCTTAAGGCACGATATGTTCTCCTAAATGTTCACTCAGAAATTGCAAGAGAACTTGATCATGATGAAAAGATCAATTATCGTGTGGCCTTAACCAACCAACGTGTGTCAAATTCCATCTTAAAAAGAAAAGTCATGTACTTTGAAAACCTTTCAGACTCAGTTGATGATAGGACTACTCCACTCCTCAACCAACCGATAGTTCACTCCCAAACCAAATCTGTTACGGAACTAGATGACTATTATACCTTACTGTCAGATGATGATGAACCCCTCAACTCACACCATAGGATAACCGAACCAAAGACTATCCATGATCCTAACGTTGAGTACGATCTGAAGGTGTTCTTAGATGAAGGTGATGATCCTTCAGGCTTTATCCCAAAAAGGCCAAAATCTGTTTTTGTAAAACCTGAGAAGTCTGTTGAGTCACGAGCTCCTGTTTCTGAGAACAGTAACCCTAAGGGTGAAAAATGTGTTGGTACTGACAAGGGGAAGTCAGTTAAGCCTCACGCACCCAAAGGACTCCAGAAAAAGCATTCAAAGTCTAACGATGCTCGTAACTCAGCTAAACCCATTAAAAGCCTTGACCTTAATTCAAGCAGCTTTGAAGTGGGTGAGACCTCTCGGTTAAAACCAAAGCAACCTTTCTCTTCCACAAAACCTAAATTTTCAAAAACATCTTCTGGAAAGGGTGGCAACTCTTCTCCTATTAAACCGTCATCTAACTCACACCATGCTCATGCAGATGGGAGGAAGAAGGATGGTGGACAGGAAGTGAAGCCACCAAGGAAGGATCACCGAGGAAGACCCAACTCTTTTCAAGCTTTCCCTAAGCAGCATAGTCCTAACCGTGCGGGTCTTGGCTATGCTCCACCTAGTGTAGGAATTAATTCAAACATGTCTGTAAAACGTAATCGACATTTAACTCATGCTTTTGATTCTTTGCGTAATGACATGTGCTTTATGTTTGACAATTTTCTGCGCTATGGTGTTTATGATTCCTTTAATGCTGATGTGCCTAAAATCAAATCTCGAAAGAGAAGAGGGAGAAAAAGAGGAAAGGGGAAACCTTCCTCGTCAGTGCAGTCCCCTAAGCCTAAGGAGAAATCCGAAAAGGAGACTGCATCGACCAATTCAATTGTTTCTGACCCTAAGGAACCCATTTGGCAATGGGTCCCTAAACAAGCCTAATTGTTTTGCAGATCAGTCATGTGTGGTACTTTGACTCGGGGGCTCACACACACATGACTGGGCAGCGGTCCTTCATCTTCGATTACGTTGAGAAGTTTGAGGGATACATCAAGACTGCCGACAGAACGCCGTTGCCGATATTAGGGTCGGGAAAAATCACCAATGGGAAGTACATCATCAAGGGTGTACGTTATGTGGAGGGATTGGGGTACAACATGTTTAGCTCCAGCCAGTTCTGTGATAACGGATACTGGGTGAAGACCTTTCAGTACGGAAGTGACGTGAACGATGAAGACAACAATGCTATTCTCTCCGCCAGGCGAAATGGCAATCTCTACACAACTGTCTTCCGTTCAATCCCTCAAACACACCCCCAGTTTGAAGCTAACCCGAAGAATGCGATCTGTCTGCTATCAAAAGCATCAAAAGGGGACAGTTGGTTATGGCACCGCAGACTATGCCATCAGAACTTCAAAGACATGAACAAACTGGTTTCTAAGGGATTAGTCAGGGGACTACCTGAGCTTCGCCTTTCCAAGGACACTCTCTGCCCTGCGTGCGAACAAGGAAAGATGACTAGAAGCTCTCATCCACCGAGAATGGATACGAATTGCCAAAGTCCCCTCGACTTGATACACATGGATCTTTGTGGACCTATGAGAGTAGAAAGTCTCGCCAGAAAGAAGTATATGCTGGTTCTCGTAGATGAATTCTCTAGGTTCACCTGGATTGAATTTCTTCGAGACAAATCAGAAGCTGCTGAACGAATCATAGCCTTCATCAAACGCACTCAAGTTCTCTTGGGTCGTCGGGTGAGGAAAATACGTAGCGACAACGGTACTGAGTTCCGCAACACAAAGCTGCAATCCTTTCTTGAAGAAGTGGGGATCACTCACAACTTCTCTGCAGTTCGCACACCTCAACAGAATGGGGTCGTAGAAAGGAAGAACCGAACGTTGGTCGAAGCAGCAAGATCCATGATGGCTCACTCTGGAGTTCCTCAACAGTTTTGGGCTGAAGCCGTGTCTACAGCATGTTACACGCAAAACCGGACTCTGATCGTCAAGCGGACTGGTAAAACCGCTTACGAGATGGTCGAACAGCGTAAGCCCAACATTGACTTCTTTAGAGTTTTTGGTTGTAAGTGCTATGTTCTTAATGACCGGGATAATTTGGGTAAGTTTGACCCTAAGTCTGATGAGTCTATCTTCATCGGATACTCACATAACTCTAAGGCTTACCGGGTTTTCAACAAACGGACCCGAACTATCCTGGAAAGCTCAAATGTTGATTTCTCTGAATCTGAAACCTATCTGAATGCTAGTTCTAGTAGTGTGTCTGCATCTTTCCCTGAATTGTTCCCTTCACCACCGAGCACAGATCCGTCTTCTAACTTTTCTGCTTTAGATTTTTTAGATCTCGCGGAATACGATCTGCACACTCTAACGAGTCCAATCGTAGTTCCCGCTCCAACAGGTTCGACCACAACCACAGTGACTTCTGATGCCTTCGTCACGGAGCCCTCCTCCAGCACTTCAACTCACTCCGTGACACCTGAGTCCGCAGCTCCCCCATCTGACGTTTCATCCGCAGCTTCACCGGCATCTGATCAAGAACAGACTCCACACCCTGTTCTTGATCCAATTCCAGAAGAAGCTCCACTACCTTCCCCGAGCACAGTCCAACGATCATATGCTCAGGTAGTTAGAGAGCCCCGATTAGAGGCTGCACCGCGGATCACCCAAGCTGAAGGCTCATCAAGTGGGAACCTAGAAGAGATCTTTGCCGTGCAAGATGAGAACGACGCCACCAACAACCGACAGGCTTATGTCACTCATCCTCACACTAGACGGTGGACAAAAGATCATCCCCCCTCCCAGATCATCGGGAGTCCCTCACAACCTGTAAACACTAGATCTGCAAAGCACACTGAAAATCTGATCCTTTTCGGTGGATTCTTGAGCGATTTTGAACCATCTGATGTTTGGCAAGCTCTCACCGATCCCGACTGGGTGATCGCCATGCAAGATGAGCTGGCCGAATTCGAGAGAAACAAGGTTTGGCGCTTGGTAGAACGACCATGGGGAAAGACAATCATTGGCCTCAAGTGGATACTCCGGAACAAAACCGACGAGAATAATCTCATTATCCGGAACAAAGCTCGCCTGGTCGCCAAGGGTTATCGCCAACAAGAGGGTATCGACTATGATGAGACGTACGCGCCCGTAGCCCGAATCGAAGCAATCCGAATCTTCCTTGCGTATGCTGCACACAAAAACATGACAGTCTATCAGATGGACGTCAAGTGTGCCTTCCTGAATGGAGTCCTTCAAGAAGAAGTGTACGTTGAGCAACCGGAAGGGTTCGTCGATTCTCGATTCCCAAATCACGTCTATGTTTTGGACAAGGCGCTGTATGGTCTCAAGCAAGCTCCGAGGGCCTGGTACGAAACTCTCACTGACTACTTAATCGGAGTTGGCTACAAGAAAGGTACTATCGATCCCACTTTGTTTCTCAGGAAGTCAGGTACAGATTTAATTATTGTTCAGATATACGTGGATGACATTATCTTTGCGTCTACGAAGCCTGAGATGTGTCAAGAGTTTGAGAACACCATGAAATCCCAATTCCAAATGAGCATGATGGGCGAGTTGACGTTCTTTTTAGGACTTCAAGTTCGACAACGCCCTGATGGCATTTTTATAAATCAAGCCAAGTATGTTCAAGATCTTTTAAAACGATTTGATTTCGGTGGCTCAAACTCCGCGGTAACACCAATGCCCAAAAATTTTCAACTCTCTGCTGATACTTCTGGTAAACCGGTTGACCAGAAAACTTATCGGGCAATCATTGGTTCCCTTTTATATCTCACTTCTAGTAGACCAGATATCGTCTTTTCCACAGGTGTCTGCGCTCGTTTTCAGTGTGACCCACGGGAATCACATCTGTCTGCAGTCAAGAGAATCCTTAGGTATCTGAAGGGCACACCGGATTTTGGCCTTTGGTACCCAAAGGATTCTGGCTTTGAACTAATTGCATATACAGACTCAGACCATGCAGGTTGTAAGCTAAACAGGAAAAGCACTTCTGGTGCTTGCCAATTTCTCGGGGACAAGTTGGTCAGTTGGTCATCCCGGAAGCAGACTTGCGTCTCTTTATCCACCGCGGAGGCAGAATATGTAGCCGCCGCCTGTTGCTGCTCGCAAGTTCTGTGGATGAAAACCCAACTAGCTGACTTTGGATACACCATGCATCGAATTCCAATCTACTGCGACTCCAAAAGTGCAATACAGATCACGGCAAATCCGGTTCAACATTCTCGGACGAAGCATATCGACATTCGATATCATTTCATCAAAGATCACGTCGAGAAAGGTAACATTGAACTATACTTTGTTGAGAGTGACTATCAGCTTGCTGATTTGTTCACCAAGCCGTTTGACGAGAAGCGTCACTTTTTCCTCCTAAGCAAGTTAGGAATGCTAGACCTCCCTGCCTGAGGTCTAGGGGGAGTCGGGAGTTCTTATTTTATATGCATGTGTGTAGGGGGAGTCTGTAGGAATTTTATAGATGTTGCATGAATCGAGGGGGAGTACTAAGTTCTATATATACTGTTTGGTGTGCTCACTAACGTTCTCGGATCCACATCACTTTGGATACCACGTTTATATTATATCTTATAGGTGTGGACCCTCACAACGACTTCTGGTTACTTCAGACCAGGACTCGCTCTAAACCCCGTGAGACGAACCAGGTAAGTCTCCTTTCTCGGAAGTCGAGGGCTGAACTTGTAACTTTTTATGAACTTGGAAGTTCAGGGGGCGGTAGAGTACATGTCTTGAACTTACAAGTTCGGGGACTAACTTTGCCACTTTCTACTTCTTAAAGTTCAGGGACTCGTTTTGCAAATTTTGTGAAACTTGTAGTCCAGGGTCTGTTTTGAAACTTTTCTAAAAATACAAGTTCAGGGACTTGTTTGTAAGTTTACTCAAACTTCAAGTCCAGGGGTGGTTTTTGCCAAATGGTGAAAGTCGGGTTAAGAGAGCCAAAAGGAGAGCCAAACACAGTGTTTTTGACCCAAAACACAGTGTAAGTCGGTAAAATTATAAATACCTGACTTCAAGGTATCTTTTTCACAATTTCAAAAAATCTTCAAGTTTTCTCTGAAACTTCTCACCCGAACCACTTCGCGCTCGATTTCGGTTTTCGTTCGTTTGTGCTCCGATCGTCGATTTCTTTACATATTCGGATTCCTGGTAAGTAAACGATCAACCCTTATATAGTTATAACATCTATATCTTCTGTTTTAAGGCCTGGATCGAAGCCTAAAAGTTTTAAAACTTACCCGAAACCCAAACTTCTTGGAATGGGATTTCGGGACGTTAAAACGATCCTTTGTTGCTTAGAATGTTGTTATAAACTAGTTTAGGATGAATGTTGATAGTTTAGGGCTTTAGATCGACGGTTTTTGAGCGGTTTCTAAGTGGAAAATATGAACAGTCGCGGTTTTCCGACTCGGAAAACTTGAGTATTCAAGTTTCCGAATCGGAAAACTTGAATGTTCAAGTTTTCCGCATCGGAAAACGATAAGTCTCCTTGTGTGTTTTCCGATTCGGAAAACATGGTTTTCCGAATCGGACTTGGTCTCGGTTTTCAAATGCTTCTTTTCCGACTCGGAAAACGTGGAACTACCCTTATGGGTTTCCAAGGTTTTCCGACTCGTTAGAGAGACCAAGTTTTGCCAAAATTTTTCTAAGTGTTGACATTTTCCGAATCGGAAAACCATGTTTTCCGACTCGGAAAACCTACAAGTTCTCTTTCAATATGTGGGAGTTTCCCGATTCGGAAAACAACCTTTTCCGAATCGGAAAACTTGTCAGTTTATCATTGTGCTTTATTTTCCAAGTGTTGAGTTATCCGACTCGGAAAATACTCTTTTCCGAATCGGAAAACTCCCCTCGTGTACTTTGCTCGTTTTCCGACTCGGAAAACCCGAAAAACTCATTATTGGGTTTTCGAGTTTTTCCGACTCGCGCTTAGTCGAGGGTATAGTCTTTTCACGTTATAATATATCTAACACTTGAGGTATTACAGAAATGGCTGATCAACAACCGATTGCTCCCACTTCACCCGTCGGCAACGCTGCGGACCTCGCACTGATCAACCCGGCAGACATCGTTGCGATCCACCAGAACAACCAGTTCGTTAACTTGGCGAACTTCACAGTCCAAGATGACGTTGTTCTCGAGATTCTCCGAGCTCACCCCCTTGCATACGCAATGCAAGCCACTGCTGATGTCCCGATGATTTATATGCAGCAGTTCTGGCACACTTCCCGTGTTGAGAACCGGGACGGAGTTCAGACCATCGTCGGCCGAGTGGACCAGACTGATCTGGTCCTCACGATGGAGGATCTTCGCAGAATCCTTCGTCTGCCAGCTGCTACTTCGGAGGCACCATTTGACCCTCTCGTGTCGGGATCTGAACTGTTCAGCGAAGTACTCGCTGTCGGAGTCCACTACACTGAGAACAACAGGCCGAGAGGAATCTCCCAGATCTCTCAGGGGATGCTGCCCCCAATCTGGTATTCATTCTTCAACATACTCAACCGGACGATCTCCTCAAAGACCCATGGTGTGGACAAAGCATCCACCCAGTTCTGGCATATCTTTCATGCGGTCGCCTACGGAAGGCGGATCGACTTTGCTCAGCAAATCTGGGCGGACATCATCGGTGATGTCAGAGCTGGGCCCGGACGCACAAAGCACACATCCATCCCGTGGATGCGCTTTTTCAGTCTGGTCATCCGAGATCACATGAACCAGAACCGAGCTGTCCGACGCAGAGCAAACCATCTCCGTTTTGAAAGCCAGCAGATTGGACGAGCCAACAAGAAGAATCTGAAGTCAGGACAGGTAGAGATGCCCATACCGGACAACGTGCTGAGCTTGGCAGACCGTAGGTCAACGAGCGTTAGGATGTACCGAATATCCATAGGCCTAGAAGACACGTCTACGGACTCCTCAGAACCGAGGAGCCCTGCCCAAGATGTGCGACCCGTCCTTACTAGAAGCCGTGCCTCTGGTACGGCGGGCCAGAGCTCCAGTGGGGGAGCTTCTGGCTCGGGAGTGATGAGAGTCGACGTAAGGGGAGGAGAGGGTAGAATAGTCGGTACGTCTGCCACACCGCACACCTCCAGAGCCGGTGCATATCAAACCATGATCCAAAACCGTGCCACTCGTGCTCGCACTCCTACAGTTGTAGAGGAGTCTACTGATGCCGTCCGCTTGCGCGAGTACACAAGCCACTTCAGAGTAAAGCAGTACATGGGCACCCTTCAGCAATCTCCGGTTCACTCGTCATCGGAAGGGCACCAATCACCGACGCCGCCGCAACAACCTACTGGGGAGGACGTGGAAGCTTCCCCACAAGAACAAGCACATGTTCCTCCACCACCTCACTCGGCGGCCGTCACTTCTCAGGGAGGCGAACCCTCAGGCGAACCATCAGGTGATGACTCCGACGGTCACGAGTCCTCAGAGCACACTCCTACCGACCGTCGTGAGCCCGATGACGAGGCAACAGAGTCAGAACGAGTAGACTACGGATCGGATTCCGAATTTCAGCTTTCAGAACCACCAAAGGGCGGGAAGGCCCAAGTGATCGATTTGGATGAAGCCACCTCTTCCTTCAACGACGACCGAATTTCAGGAGATCCCACTCTTATCGCGGATCTGGCGTCGGATGACCGTACTGTTGGTCAGGAGGAAGAAGGTGAGGCCGAGGTAGCTACCGGCTGGGGTAGAGAAGACAGCGAAGAGGAAGAAGAGAGAGAGAGGGGAGAAAAGGAGAGAGAGAGTAGAGAAAAAGAGACCGAAGACGTAGAGGTCCAGTTGAGCGAGCCTTGGGCTCAGTTAGAGGAGGCGGAAGTAGAAGAAGAGCCGCGTAGGTTAGATTTGGATATCCCTTCCACCCAGAGTCAAACCCCCACAGAGGCAACCCTCATTCAGACCGGTCACCTAGTGACGTCGGGTCAAGACGCTGGCAGCCAACCAGCGCATTTGCACGCCCAAACCAGCCACTCGGCCATCTCTCAACAGATGGTCGTTTCACATTCTCACGGGGATTTAGCTCAACTTCCACCGGCCACTCAATCGGAGTCTGCCGGTGTTGAAATGAGAGAGGCTCTGCCCCACCTCTCGACGTCTTTCAGAGCACCAGTAGTCCTAGAGCCACTCGTAGACACCTTCAGGGTTGTTCATTTGTCTAGGACACTTGTGGATGCTTCATCTGCCCGCCCAAGTGGCGAGGCCGGAACGGGGAGAGTTGGTGCGTCATTGGACGCCCTTCGAGGATCCACCGGAAGCCCCGACACCGTCAGCATTATACCAGCGGTGACATCGGGCCGAGAGAGTACCTCTTTAGGACTCTTCTCGTCAACTGGAGCCCAAGTGGCACCGGGTTTAGTTCTTCCGGGACCGGGTCCGACAGACTCGAGCAAAGTCTATAAAGATGCTCACGCAACACCGGGGCTTTTGAGCCTGACGGATTCGGGCGGAATCCCTAAAACCGCCCCTGCAACACCGGGACTTATAGGTCCGACGGATTCGGACGACATCCTTAAAGTCGTCCAAAGCAGGTTATTAGCCGTGGAGCAAGCCAATCAGGCTAGGGACGCGCGGGTCGAGGCACTCGAGAAAGCCTTGGCCGAGACGGAGAGGAAGAGACAAGCCGATCTTGAGGCGTCGCGCAAGCTTCAAGAAGACCGGGATGCGGAGCTATACGAGCTCAAGAGAAGGATCAAGGGCAAACATTCGGAGGCTGCCCCTTCTACTGAAGCTCCCATCCCCCAGCCAACTGAAGACGTCCTCAGGCTCGCTCCTCCGACTTCGGGCGACCTTCCACCGATTCCAGGCTACGTCACTGAGGTGGAGCACTTGATGATGGTCACCTCATACACCACTCAGAATGACCGCCTGTCCGCCCAAGTCCGAGAGCAAGCTGCCCAGATCGAGCTGCTACAACAAAGGATTCGAGAACTGGAGGCCGTGTGTCGGTCCCAGGCTCAGCCTTCGAAGAGGAGGCATGATGACCCTGATGACTCCGCACCAGGTCCTCATGAGGGGGAGGTACAAGCTGCAAAACGGCCTCGCACCGACCTCCAACCTGGCTCCGGCTCCGGTTCATCAGCTCCAGCCACAGGTTCCTCAGCCGCTCCCTCGAGCGCCCCCACAGACTTAGATGCCGCCGAAACTCCCTATGTCAACTCCGATACAGAAGACATTCCGGACATGGGGAGTTGGAGATACGAGAGGATTCCGGAAGGGGAGAAAGTTCAGTTTCCTCAGATGACGGACACTGCCCAGATTGATCCCGTTCTCCCAGAAGCAGCACCGACTGATCCTTCAGAGTTCCAGATTCCGGAAGCAGCCCGGAAGATCTTACGGTCGCTCGCTCAGAGTCTAAGGGTCTATCACAAGGGAGACGACATCGTCAAGGATCCTGACTACGCCAACCTCCTCTCAGCGCTCAAGTTCCCAACTCCAGAAGCCCCACGGACAGTCCACTCTACCGATCCAGAAACCGATGCTCCTACTGTAATCCAGCTCAACTGGAACCACTCCATCATCTTCCGTCCGTTCCTAGAAGAAACGTTCACCCGCATCTTTCAGCAAGAAAAGCTGCACGCCTGGTCCCGAAAAGTCTACTTCGGGATCTCTCACATCAGCAACAAGAGACGAAGGACTGCGTACGTGCATCAGCGAATGTGCAACTGGGCCACTCATGGACGCCAGAGGATCAGACGTCGCTTCACCAAGGTAACTGCTATGCGCCCCTACAAACATGGCCATCAGTTGTTCCTGGAGTTTGATGTCCGCATGTACGGCACCGGTGTCCCTCGAGGTGAACTGCAGAACTGGACCTTCACCGAAGCTGACTTAGATCGGGTACATCTAGAAGATCTTCTCACGATCATCAAGTACCTCCAAGGCCCGATCCTCCGACCAGAGTACTACAGAGATGGCACGGAGATTCTGAAGAAATATGTCCGTCATGCAATCTCTCTTGCGAGAGTGTCGGACTACCAGCTTGCCATAGAAAGCCGCCAGCCGAAGGTCAACCTGCTGAGACCAAACCTGCTCGTTCCTGGTATCGATGCCTACATTCCTTACATGCCAACCAGGATACCTGAGCATGGAGTCCTGTACCTGACTCGGAAGAAGAAGGAGCGCAGGTTCATGAGGTTTGGGGAGCTCTCCAGGTTCTGCGACGGGACCCTCCTTTATGTCTACAACGGCATGCAGAGCAGACTGCTGGCGGATCAGATACCTAGTCGGAAGTTCATAGATGGCAAAGGAAAGCTGCTGGAGGCAATGAGGTTGATCGAGAAGAAGCTAAAGGAGCGGATGATGTACAGACGAGCTGAGGCTGCGATGCAGATGAGAGCACGGATCATAGGAGAGTGGGAAGAGTATCTGCAGATGTCCAAGTGGGAGCCTGCACTGGAGTTACCTCCACCATTCTGACTGCTTCTCAAAGGGGGAGATTGTAGAACCCAGGTGTTGAGAAGAGTCAGAATCAACTATCTTTTAAATGCTTTCTAGCTTAGTTTCCTTATTCCGTAACAATCTTATTTTGTGTAAGCCCTTGTTTGAGGTTTAGAACCTCGAGGGCCTTTGTTGACAACCTTTGTAACTTCCTTTCTCCTATAAAAGGAAAAGGATGTTCTAGGGTTTTGTGTTGGAATCCATTTTCATACTAAATTGGGCAAAAATACTCCATTGTTGTGTTATTCAAAAGCTTCATTGATTTCATCCCTTTCTTAGAGGATTTCCATCCATTTCTATTGCATTTCAGTGTTTTTAGGGACAACAGTTTGAGAATATAAGATAAAATAATTTGGAATTATTATGAGCAATTAGTTTTTTTAAATAAAAATAATGTAATTCATAAGTTATAAACATAGGGACATCATTGAAATATATAGTACTATTGGTCTAAGAAATACTGTAATGGGTAGTAGAAGAACACTAAAATAGTGTATAGCGTATTGGGTTGGAGATGGTTTTAGTGATGGTAACTTACTCTGAAATAATTACAATGTAAGTGTGGGATACTCATATGGCATGCATTTCAAAACTACAAAATCGATCTTCTAGCAAGAGATCCGCACAGGGGAAACGATTTAAGCATTTGGGGATTTTATATATATGAGCAATATTGGTTATGGAGGAAGGAAATGTATCCTTAAAGTACATATTCTTCCTTACATGCCAACATTGTCAACTAGGTTGAACTTCCTTTGGTTTTTCCTTCAAAACTCTTTGATCCTAATCACATTGGAACAAGAGGTCCTCTATACATCCTCATGTGTATTGCCGTAGGAGGAATATGGAGAAACATATCTTTGTGGATTGTGCATATTGCAAATTGTCCTGCATAATGTGTTTGTATATATCTTTACATAATGTTTTCGTTCTTTCTCCCTTTCTTTTCGGTTCATCCCCGAGCATTTCAGTTTCAGTTTCAGTTTCAGCATCATATATCTGTATACTCATGTCTGCTTTCCTTTGACATTCAGCTTGAGTGCTGTGGATGCTCTGGGTCTTAGAAGTGAAGTAAATAATGGACTTATCGCTGCTGATACCGATCAGTCATCTTTAATTTTGTGTGGCAAAGCCTTTTGTGATTCAAGTGGTATAAAAAAGGCACTTGCTGCCTTAGCTGAACCTATTATAATCTCTAGAGAAGGCCTTCTTCTACATGCTAGGTAACAATCCCTCATTTGTATTTTTTTTCTCGGAATGTGGTTGGGTTTTTGGTTATGCCAATCATTTGTCGATTTCAGAATTCTGGTCTCCTGCAATTCCGTATTTCTCATATTCATTTCAGAAGACACCATTAGAGGATGGTCAGAGAAAGATAACGAAGGTGTGATTTGGTCTCCTCATGGCGTTTCACCATTGTTTCGAACAACAAATCCCGGAAGTCTGTTTCCATCCAGATTTCCAGCAACAATTGTTCTTGCATCGTCTGATAGGTTTGAAGATGACTTAATTACATGCAGTTGTCTTGTATATGTTTTAAAGGGTTTACTTCTCCAAAATGTATTAAACTATACCCAAAATGTTATTGTGTGTATCCCACCTAAAAAGATGCTATCGAGTGTATCAAACATAATAATTGAGTTTATTGTGTATATCAAACATTATTTTTGAGGTTATTGTGTGTATGGTTACCGGTCATTTTGAAATACAATAAGCTCAAAAATTAATGTTTGATTCATTTAATAGTATCTTTTTTAGATGGATACACACAATAACATTTTGAGTATAATTTAATACATTTTGGAGAAGTAAACCCTATTTTAAATGCACTTACAGACAGACAGACAAATGTTTTGTACAAATGAAGCAGTTTGGGGTTGATCCCTACAATCTCGAAACTCACCCCTGGTCAAGTGGCTTATCACTTTCTGGCTGGATATCAGAATGGGACGTTCAATCCCGCATATGGCATCACCTCATATCTTTGTGATACCTTACAGATTGCAAAAACTCTTTATTCAAAGGTCACAACTACTTCATGCTCTATAGTTGATTATTCATTTTGATTTTAGATGTAATATTTAAAAGCTTTTTGTTGTAGTTGGTAGACAACCAAACTTGTTCGTTCCTCATTAACGTAAATCAAGGAGAGAAACAAATAGCTGGTAAGCTAACCTATTATTTGAGCTTATTGAAAAAACCCTGTTCTATTAGGCTGCGTTTGGTTGTGGAAACCTGTTTTCATTTTCCTAGAAAACGTTTTCAGAAAATGAAGTTGAGTTTTCAATTTTAGTTTTCTGTGGAAATTTTAGAAAACTTGTTTGGTTGAAATGGTGGAGTTTTTATTTTCCATTTAGAAAATTAGAAAACGCATTTAGAAAATTTGGAAAACTACTAAAATGTGTTTTGTGATTTACATAGAATTTAGAAAGCAGAAAATTTTCATTTTATTGGAAAACTTTTGAAAATTGAATGAACCAAATGCGTTTTTAAAATTTTCGTTTTTCTTGGAAAATTTTCTTGGAAAACTGGAAAACATTCCACAACCAAACACACCATTAGCCATAATTTAACTTTTCTTTTCAAAATGCTTGAGTTTTTTTTTTCTTTTTTTTCAATTATGCTCTTTATATTTTCCAATTAATTTTTCCAAATGGGTCATTTAATACCATGATCTTGGTTATGAGCTAGTTCTTATTAAACATAACTAGTTTGTCAAACTAGTTCCATGATCTTGGTTATGAGCTAGTTCTTATTAAACATAACTAGTTTGTCAAACTAGTTGCCAAACATACCCTAACATAGTTTAGGCTGGTGAGTTTTTTCCTTCTATGTTTAATGTCTGTCTACCTTGTTATAACTTTTCTTTTACAGGAATGGATTTTGTGAAATTGGTGGAGTCTAGCCTAGACAAGAATATTCCACCATTTGAAGGTAACTGTCATAACCAACCTACCCTTGTGGATTCAACTGCATACGAATATATGCCGCTACTTACTAGGTAGGTAGGGCGTTAAACAGGTGGAGGGGACCTTCGACGTAGGTACAAGAATTTCATGGCCAGCAAGTTTGGAAAACTACCTCAACAATTTTCTTTTTGAGGCACTCTTTGAGGTAAATAAATATCTGACTTAGGTGCCGTTTACGTGGTAAGTGCTTACCGGATTATTTTATTTTTTTGAGATGAACATGACAAGGACTAGAATTTTATCCGGTAAGAGCGATGACATGAACCGAGAGTCTTACCCGGCAAGTGAAATTTACAAATCTTACCTGGTAAGTGCTTAGCGGGTAATTGTTGCATACGATACCATTTTGAGAGACTAAAATATTCTAAGATTTGGTGGGGGATAGTGTTCAATTTTGCTAGTAAACGCTTACTGGGTAAGTCTTTAAGTAAACGGCCCATTACAAACATCTTACCCCACTTCCATGCGGGATATACCAAGTTAGTTGTCCTTTCTCATTGTTCCATTTTTCAAGGAAAAAAATATGACCATATGTTATATATATGAGCTATATACAATAGAGAAAGGTTCAAACAAGAACAAATTCAATTTGCAAGAACAAAGGAACAATTTTGGATCACATGTGATGTGGGTCCCACATAATAAAAAATCATATATGATTCAGGTGGGTCCCACCACTAAATCATATATGATTTTTTATTATGTGGGACCCACATGGGCCCACATCAATATATGGCTGAAAATGGGTTCCTTTGTTCTTGCAAATGAGGTTGTTCTTGTATGAACCTCCCTCATATACAATATATATATATATATAGGGGAAGTATCCGTTGCAAACCATGTAGATTGTACAAACTATACAAACCTAATCTTAGCCATTGATTTTGTTTTCTTAACCATTGATTTTGTTTAGGGTTTAGTTCCCCAAAATACATCCAAGTTGTCACCTTTTGCTATTGTATACACTGTACTTTAAAAATTACCATTTGATACATCATACTACCTAAAACTTGACATTTAGTACATTGTGACCTGCTATCACAGGTCAACAGCCGGTCACCCCTTCTCCGGCGACTTTTCCGGCCATCCGGTCATCTTCTCCGGCGACATTCCGGCGACCCATTTTCTCCGGCGACCTCAACCTCCTTCTCCGGCGACCTCAACCTCCTTCTCCGGCCTAGCAAAGTTCTCGGAGTTCTCTACCTTCAACAACCATCACCACCACCACTATAACACAACCACCACCGCTGCCGCCATCACCACCGCTGTAACACCACCACCACCGCCGCCACCACGACCACCACCACCGTCCTAAACCTCTCGTCCAACCGCCTCTCCGGCGAGATCCCGCCGGAGCTCCCGATGTGCATTTACCTCAATGTGATCGACCTCCACGGCAACGAGCTGTCGGGTTCGATTCCGCCGCAAATCGGGTCGTTGGTTCGGTTGTCGGCGTTTGACATTTCGGATAATCGGTGCCATCACCATCACCACTCCGGGAACGGTGGTGGTGGTCGTGGTGGCGGCGGTGGTGGTGGTGTTACAGGGGTGGTGATGGCGGCAGCGGTGGTGGTTGTGTTATAGTGGTGGTTGTGTTATAGTGGTGGTGGTGATGGTGGTTGAAGGTGGAGAACTCCGGGAACTTTGCTAGGCCGGAGAAGGAGGTTGAGGTCGCCGGAGAAAGAGGTTGAGGTCGTTGGAGAAAATGGGTCGCCGGAATGTCGCCGGAGAAGATGACCGGATGGCCGGAAAAGTCGCCGGAGAAGGGGTGACCGGCTGTTGACCTGTGATAGCAGGTCACAATGTACTAAATGTCAAGTTTTAGGTAGTATGATGTATCAAATGGTAATTTTTAAAGTACAGTGTATACAATAGCAAAAGGTGACAACTTGGATGTATTTTGGGGAACTAAACCCTTTTGTTTATCTCCTAACTTTTAGGTGATTTTGAAATGTAGTTGAGAGAAAATCTAGGAACTGAATTAATCCACACCATTGATCATGTACATGTACGGTGGAGATTGGTTTGTATAGTTTGTACAAACTATACGGTTTATAATGGATACGACCCCTATATATATATATATGTATATATAGAAAAAAGTTTAAACGAGAATGGTAATTTTTAAGAAAACACGAAAAACATTTTTATGTACAAAATCATATATGATTCACCACTAACGGGAAAAAACTGAATTTTTTGCAACTTAAGTTGCAAGTAAGGTCGTGAATCATATATGATTTTGTACGTGGATTTTTTATGTGAATCATATATGATTTTGTACATAAAAAAGTTTTTCGTATTTTCTTGATAAGTTGGTTTTCTTTTATGAACCTTCTCTTATATATATATATATACATAGAGAGAGAGAGAGAGAGAGAGAGAGAGAGAGAGAGATGAAAGTTTAAATGAAAACTCATTTTTCACTGTGAATGTGATGACGACTAAAATTGCGCCACGTGACAATATTCACTCTGAATAATGCATGATGTTTAGAGTGAATATTACCACGTGGTGCTATTTTAGTTGTCGTCACGTTCACAATGAAAAATGAGTTTTCATTTTAACTTTCCTATATATACATATGAGCTATTTTACATCCATCTTGATTAATCTTACAGGGTTTTTGAAGACAATGGAGTGAGATTTTGAATGAATGTTGAAAGTTGGAAATATTGATTGATTTTTAGGCAGGGAAAGAGAGGTGGTTGTAAGTTGGTTTGTGTAAATGAAGAGGAGGATTGTTGGAAGTTGGAATATTGATTGATGGTTGGGCATTGAATGGGAAGTAGTAGTGGCTGGTTGGCTGTAGCTGTGCCTGTGCTGTATATTATTATGTTTATTATTATTATTAATCAATTAATTAATTGTGGGATTAGGTCAACCATTTGACTTGTTATTCAGAAGCAAAAACAGTGTATGTATTGTGGATCACATTCCCATTATCCCATGTGTATTATGTGGTATGTACATGACAGATAGCCTATAACAGATGGATGCTTTATGCCACAAGCCACATTCTCATCCATGCATGCTACCTACCAATATCATGCCCTTTTTTATATTATTTTACATAATTAATCCACTTTTTTATTCATATATTAAAACATCTCCATATGACTTTTTTTTCTTCCATAGTAGAGGTTTTATTTTTAATTATACTCAAACATTATTCACATTTTTTTTTCCTCATAATTAGAGAAAACAAAAGAAATTTTAAAATAAAGTTCAATTTTCGTCCCCGAACTATCTGGATTTTAACATTTTTCGTCCCTAAACTAAGGAAAGTCGGATATCGTCCTTATAATATTCAATTTTGTTTCAGTTTTGGTCCCTCTCACTAACTCCGTTTGATTTTAGCCGTTAAAGAGTATCATGTGCAAATCATGTGAGGGTAATTTTGTCATTTCATCTTTCTTTTACCCCTTTTCTCTCTCATTCACTTTTCTGATTCAAAAACCCCTTTTCTCTCTAACGATTTCATAAACCCATGGTAAACCCTTGAAACTGATTTCATGGTTCTGTAAAGCTTATGATTGGCAAATTTGAAGCTCACGATTATCATCTAGCAACTCGCATTGTTCATGGCTAACGAAATGTGGAGGGTTCGAGAAACACCTGATGATTTTGATGCAGATATGATATATGGTACGTATGTTTGGAGAGAATTCAAAATTTACGGCTTTTTGTTCATAACTAACCAATGTATATTTTTAATATGTTTACAGACCTCTATGCAAACCTGTTTTCGATGAAGATTCATCATGGTGGTGTTTTCACTAGAAGCCCCGGTAGGCAGTAGTTGAATGGGAAGGTAACATTTGTTGATTTGGTTGATCCTGATCAGCTCTCAATCCATGAATTTAATATGATTATGAAGCATTTAGGTTACCATGGTACTTACATGATGTATTACCATTTTTTAATCCCTAATAGTGACTTGGATTTTGGCCTTCAAGCATTTGCTTGTGATCAGGATGTGTTAAGGTTGTTGAAATATGTTCCAAAATGTAAGTTGGTTAGTTTTTATATTGAACATGGGGCAACAAGGTTGCAAACCTATTTTATGTCACCTGAACCTAAAAAGTTTATCATTGAAGAGTTGAGTGATGACAACTCACCTGAATTGAATAGAAACAGAGAGCAAACAGAAGAAGTGGGTTCTAGTTCATGTAGGAAAAGGCTATGTCTAGGATGGGAATACAAAGAAGATGAGATTGGTAAATCTGGACCTAAAGATGGTAATGGCAAAGATGTTATGGAAGATGATCAACATGGTAATGAAGATGGTCATGGGGTTGGTGACAAGGCTGTAGAAGATGGTAATAGGAGTGAGCAACAAGTCCCAAATCCCGATACCGAACCCATACCGTACCGGTACCGTACCAATCCCGGACCGATTTTTGTATTTTGGTACGGTAATCGGTTCAATGTTTTTCCTATAATCGGTATTCGGTAATATCGGTATCAGGTCCCGTATAATTACCGAAAATACCGGTACCATACCGAATACAAAAAACACGATTTTTTCAAAAATTTAAAAACAAATCTTACATCCATTCCAAAGTTAAAACGATTCATTATCATCTAATGAATAATAATATCAATCCTAAGCCTTCAAAAAAATCAAATCAAATACATAATTTCTTAATAAAAGTGATTGTAATGTTATCTTTGAAGGTTGTAATTTGTAAACTATAAAATTGGGACTAATAGGGGACTAGTACCAAAATACCGTTACCGATACCAATACCGAACCGGTACCGTACACTTCTAATCGGTCCGGTATTCGGTATTAAGTTTTCCTCATTTTCGGTATCGGGAATTTTCGGTACGGTACCGGTTCGGTACGGTACTAGTCCCATGCTCACCCCTAGATGGTAATCAACATGGTAATGAAGATGGTCAGGGGGGTGACAAGGCTGTAGAAGATGGTAATCAACATGGTCATGGGGTGGGTGACTATGCATTTGACAAAGATATCTTAGATGACTTTGACCCATTCTTTGGAGAGACTTACAATGTTGATCAACAAGATGGTCATGAGGGTGTTGAAAAGGGATACAATGAGACTGATGAAAGTGATGATGAAGGTGATAGTGACAGTGATTATCTAGGTGATGAAGAGGATATTAACTACATGGCTGAAGTAGACATGACCTCCTTCAATGATAATGTTGATTGGGAAGCAGAATGGGTTGGGAATGAAAAGGTTGATAAGGAAGAAGTAGAGTATGAAGATGAGGATCCAATGGATTTTGAGGACTTTGAAAGTGATTCAAGTGACAGTTTGGGAGCAGCAAGAAAAAAAGAGTTAAAGAAGCTTAAAAAGATCCAAGAAAAAGCCAAAATGATTTTTAGTTTGCGTGATTCTTCATCAATTAATGCATAGGCTTCTTCAATGTTCTTTTTTGACCTCAATAGCCCACGAACAATGTCAATCGAACGCGAATCCAGTGGTTGTTCCATCCAACAAATAAATCCACATGATCGAACCTGCAAATGGAGAAAGTAGAGAATTAGGTCAAAAAACCCCATTACTTTACCTAATTGCACACTTACTGTTCTTGAGCAACAATAAAATCGCCGCCCAGGGTTAGAAGTTGTCCACGATGTACGAATCATATCATCTGCTCCACAGGGACATATCACCATTGTTAAAAGTTTGGTTTAAGCTTCCTGTTATTTGAGAGGTTGAGAGGTTGAAGACAAAGTTTGGGGAAGAAAGAGAAAAGTGAATGAGAGAGATGCGTTCATTTAAAAGGGGTAAAAGAAAGATGAAATGACAAAATTACCCTCACATGATTTGCACGTGATACTCTTTAACGGCTAAATTCAAACGGAGTTAGTGAGAGGGACCAAAATTGAAATAGAAATTGAATACTATAAGGACTTTTTCATTTAACCGACTTTCCTTAGTTTAGGGACGAAAAATGTTAAAATCCAGATAGTTCAGGGACGAAAATTGAACTTTACTTAAAATACAAAGGACTTTTTCATTTATGGAAAGAATTGAGAGATTGACGTATAATCATTTTTTAGAAATTTTAAATTTATAGTTTTTGTTTAAAATAGAAAGAGAATTCATTTTGGTTGGGATGATACACTACTTTTCATATTTTGGTCAACTACTTTTCCTCATCATATGGGTGTTTACGTCAATTTGGTTTACTATTCAGCAATAACAAATATTGTTATGTTAAATATTGACCACCTTGGGTCCAAATTATCTAAAAAAGTATATTACAGTAACACAATAATCTATTTAAATTATTTTTATTTGTATTTCTCTCTCTCTCTCTCTCTCTTAAATTATATACCATCCCAATGTTTATTACTTAAATTGTTACCAAAGTGCATTTCAATGTGTTGTTTCTAAAAAACATTAAAAACGCTAAAATTGGTGGGTTCTTAACACCGAAAAAAGAAATTCATCTTTAACCATACTTTTAAAAAACAACTAAATTAACGGGTCCATATAAAATAACATTTGTTTTGTGAGGATGAAAGGTACTAAAAGCTCTAAAAAAAATGAAATTGTGTGGGGCACATGACTTTTGGTGTGTGAATAGTATCACACTAAATATGGTGTCTTCCTTCCAAAACCTTTCTTGCCTTGCAAAGTTTTTGGTGATATACCGTATGATTTGAACCCATCACCGGCAAATTTGATGATTTTGCCGTGTGATTGGAGTTGCTCTAAGGTAATAACTTTTGACTCGTAATCTAGATTGAGATGATTTTTTTTTTACTTATTTATTTTGTAAATGTAACTGCTAGAAAATCTCGAATGCTAAATGAATACAAAAGTCCTAGAAAGACACGGACGAATGTGTAGTTACTACCGTAACTATTTCACAATAGTTTACGTAATAAATTTATGAAGATTATAACTTTTGACTCGTAACTTGGATTAACATGATTTTAGTGAAGTTATTCTTTTACATTAAAATGCTAAAAAAAATTAGGATATCTAAGATAAAACACATTTTTTTTTTAAAAGATGCAAAAAGCACCTCAAGAAATATTCTATCAATAATTTATTACATTATATGAAATCAACCTCCCTATATATCAACATAAAGTTGGCACCAAGAGATGGAGAAATTGTGTGAAAGATGACAATTAAGCGAGAATTAAAAGTTAATGACGATCATAAAAGTCAAAAGGGTGAAGTTTTAGGCTCCTTAGCTACATACAAAAAAGTCTTTTATAACTTCTGTTTAATGGGTGAAAGACAAATTGAGCTTTTAGAATTAAATTTTGTCTTTATTTCTAAACACCATCATTTACATTTCTCTAATTTGAACTACTTTCACTTATTTACAATTTCAATTTCTACCCTCAAAATGTCTCTTGGTTTTGTACCCCTTTGTTGTATCACTTAAATAATCTATTGTTAAAACTTTACTTTTTCCTTTTCTCTTTGTTTTCTGCAAGCAGCGGATCCAAGATTTTTTCTGGTGGTGGTACCTCTAAGATGCATTAAAGGCAAATAAAGTTGTCCGATATTCTTTTAACTTAATTCCACCTTTTCGAGGGATTTTCAAACTTTTCTTAGTTGATTGTAAGTGATTTCTAAGTTTTTTTTGGTGATTTCGAAGAATTTTTTTAGTTATTTCGGTTGATTTTGTGAGTATCTTTTGGTTTTCTAGTCGATTTCAAGAGAATTTTTGGTTGATTGGGTCCTATACGAAAAATTAGTGGGCGGAACCTTGGTATAAATTAAAAAAATAATTGTTTTTTACTTAGAAAAATTGTTTTTTTATTACTTTTGAGTGGGGTCCTTTTCCCGCTCCTTTTACCCTCTAGATCCGCCCCTGTCTACAAGTGTGTTTAGGGTTAATCTCTTTCTAGTATGGAATGAACAATTAATAGGTGTTCTTTTTTAAGTGTTCTTAAATTTCAAAACGTTTTATAAATAAGTTTACCATTGTTGTAAAGTGTTCTTAACAAACACATAGGATTACTTGTTATAATGCAACATTTCTATGCCACAAGATGCTACAACTTCCTATAGTTGTAAGCAATTTATAAGGAGTTTGTACACATACTACCTTTCTTATTATTTAATATTGTTAACATCAAACCTAAAATTATACTTCTATTTCTTCTTGCACGTTAATGTTATCTCATGCAAATGGCTCTAACTTTGATATTTAATCCATGTGGAAATAAAAATTGATACTTGTTTTATTAATTGTTAAAGGGCATTAATAATACAAGCATATAGGTGCACATACTTTTTCTACTAATGTCTCTAATAATAAACATGTCTTGCAAAGTCCAGCCATAAAAACAAACTACTTTCTTTAGCTATATCTACTCCCATCCTCAAGCAACAATCTCACCAATCATAGTCTTATTCCTGTCTTCGACCCTAGCTAAATTTGTAGTTCCGTCCTATGAAACTACGCTATATACATGGTAGTTTCCTTACATTCACCCTCTACCCAAGCCTCCTCAGATCCTTCCTCTAGAAGTTATTCACAAGTGAATGATCCGGGGAGAGGGGTTTTAAATTAAGTGGGGAAGATAACTCATTCAGTTAACTCATTTGTGCTGAGTGGTAAAATGGAAATGAGAGTTTGGTTAGAATTGAGGATTTTTAAAAGAATTAGGGGGTGTGAGAAGAGAGTTAAAAGAATATTTTGAACTCTGCCCCAACCACTTCTTAGCCGGTCAACCACATCTGATGTTAGTTCACATTATGTGGTGTGTAACATTGAATCAAGTAGTGCCTAATGTCAATTCTTGCTTTAACCCCACTAGTTACTCATCGCTTTCTTAACAAGAAGATGTTTTAGTTTTTCATGGGGACGCAACACATAATCTATCTAGTTTTCACTCGGAAAACTTAGATATTGAAACAGAAGGAAGTTGCCCCGCCTTCGACCTTCATTTAGGCACATTGAGTCTGTGGAATATGTTTTCACATTTTGAGCCTTAAAAAACATTAAGTGCTAATTCTTTCAACACTATACACACATAAAATATGATTTTCTGTTGGAACATTCATAGAAATATACTGGTAGTTTGATGATTGAATGGAAGTCCTAGGGAGTGAACATCAATAAAGTTTTTTACACAGTACATTCCTTGTACTAAGTGGCTCTTTGCTACTTATAAACATTTTAACTGTTTCAAATGTTAAATAGGGGTTACGACTCTTATTCTGAATTTGAAAATATTCGAAAATAGTTCAAGTGATGGATGGTTCAAAAAGGTTTATATGTTCTAATTTCAAGAAAGGGATGCTGATCAGAATCTAAAATGCTTTGATGATCATGATACTTATAATCACCAAAAAGGGAGAGACATATCAAAGAAGATGATCTGATAAGAAAACATAAATATTGTTGAAATAAAGAGATAAAATGTTGAAAACTGTGATATTTTCAAATTCAAGTTTGACAGTTTGAAAGATTGAAGTTTCTGTTAATTATTGAGGAGTACCTTTGAAAGAGAAGAATATGATTTGAAGTTGAAGATATCTTTCTGAAGACAATGTTTGATAAAAAAAGGGAGATTGTTAGTTGTCTGACTCATTCGATTGATAAAATTTGTGTGACTTCAAGATATATGACTATTGAAGATCATTAAAGCTGAAATACATTTGAAGAGTGATCTCGAATACAAATGGGGAGATTGTTAGGGTTAATATTATTGTATTCTAGATCACGATACGAGGAAACAATACTCAAGTCAAAACAAGTCAATGTATGGAAGTCAAAGATGAAAGTCTAGCTTTAAAGTCGAAGTCAAAGAAAGAAGTAAATAGAAAAGTCAAAGTTGTCAAACTTAATTCATTGTATTGTAGTTAGTTTCTTTAGTTAGTCCACATATAAATATAGTGTGTTAGTAGTTGTAATTGGGAAAGGAAGCTCATTTGTAATATCAAGAGTTAGAGTCTAGAGAGAGAAACTAGGGAGAGAAAGTACATCTTTGTATGAATTTGATTGATGAACGAGAAGATCTTGTTTGTGATCATTGTTACTTGTTTAAATCTTGTTCTAACAAAGAATCTAACTTAGTTTGTTAGAAAAGGTTTATCTAGGTTTTGCCTAGACCACACCCTTGGTAATTTAGTAATTACGATACTACCATCTAAGACTAAGTCTGACCACAAGATACTAACGTTTAGACTCGAACCCAGGGTAGATGAGTTATTCCACCACATCCCCTTAGTCCTTTTTCCAGTACACAACCACCCTTCTAGTTAATCTGACTTAGTTTCTTCTCAATGGATTCGATTTCCAAATATCCCACGTCATTGATATTAGGGGTGAGCATCGAAAGCGGGTACCCGCTTTTGGAATCGGAACCGCTTAGGAACTGCCGGTTCCAGAACCGGAACCGATGTGATTGGTTCCGGTTCCGGTTCCTAAAACACGGAACCGATCATGACCGGTTCAGGTTCCGGTTCTTATTTTTTTTGGAACCGTTACCCGCCGGGTACCCGCCAATGAGCTAGAAAAAACATGAGTAGATACGTATATAAGATATATCTTTAATGGCAATATGTTGTTGGAACACTTCATTTGAAGATGTACTCCGATGTCCTTCTATATTCTTTATTGTAAATCTATCTTCTCTCAGGTACTAAATAAATCAATTATTCGAAGAAGAATTGATATCAGCTGAAATCATCAATAATGTGGAACAAAGGTGATTTTGGCTAAGTATCTGAGGAGTACATCTAGGAGAGTCATCTGGACAAGTCCATCCGGCCAAGCCATCCGGACGAGTCCATCCGGACGAGTCCATCCGGACAAGTCCATCTGTTTGAGGCCATTTGGATGAGTCCACCCAATTAGATCATCTGGATAACTCTTTGTGCAATGGACCAAGGATGGCTCGAGGATCGAGAATGCTTGGTTAGAAATTTGTCTGAAGATGGTCATCTCAATGAATACAAAGTTTTCATTGAACATTGTCTACCTGCAAAAAGGAGTCAAGGGATTTTGACTCTGTGCCATACTTCTTGGAGAGATTCCCTTGCAGGAGGTTTGGCTTATCTCCGTTAATGCAAAATATTCACTAAAGAATGAATATCTGCAAAAAGGGGTCTTGAAGATTTGACTTAGCTACAATACCCATTATGGAGATCCTCATGCAGCAAGACAAATCTTGACACACGTCCGTTGTACTTGATGAAGCTGGGACTATAAATACAGGTCTTTGGTCTCAGTCTTCTTCACGCATTCTAGCTTTCAGATTCAGAGCAATATAGCAATCAGAGTGAAAGAGTGCTTCCACCACCTTCAAGTTCATTGTGTTACTAAGTGTTCCATAGTTGTGTTCTTGTAGTCTTGGTGTCTTAGTGTCTTAGTGTTTTGATTGTTCAAGTAGCTTAAGTTATTTGTTTTCCGCAACAATCAGTGTTTGTGATCTTAGTGTAATTCTTAGGCCATCATTAACGGGGGACGGTGTGGGCACCGGTACCACCGGTACCGACGGTGCACACCGTCGTGCTTGATCGGTAGGCAACCGGCAGTGGTGTACGTCGGTACCCACATACCGGCTTCAAAATGGCGTGCATGACCCCCCCCCCCACCCCCCCCCACCAACGGCTCTCTAACGGCTCTTTTTAAAAAAAAATTCTTTTTTTCCTTTTATCTCTATATATATACATCACATCCAAACAACAAACAACTCCACATCTCATCCTATTCTCTTCTTTCATTTTCTTCTCTTTCTTTATCTCCTATCCACAAAAAAAATGTCGGATTCCGATGACGATTTTGATCTCATGATAGATCAAGTTCTTCTTGCCAACCTTCAAGCTGCCGAGTTGGTCGGTAAACTTTTGACTACCGGGGTATTGCAAAACAATGGAGAAGGTCTGTCAAATAAAAGACCGAGAGGGCCGAATAAAGAAAGAGGTCGGGAAGAGGGACACGATAAACTTATCGCCGACTACTTTTCTAATAACCCGGTGTACAACGACGAAGACTTTAAGCGGCGGTTTCATATGACTCGACGACTATTCTTAAGGATAGTTAACGATCTAGAAAGAGAGGTCGAATATTTCAAACAACATTGGGATGCAAGAGGCGTGAAAGGGTTTTCCGTGCTTCAAAAGTGTACGTCCGCTATTCGACAATTGGTGTACGGGTCTGCTTCGGATGCTTCCGACGAGTACTTGAGGATGAGCGAAACGACGTCAAGGGATTGCCTTAAGAATTTTTGCAAAGGTATTATTTACCTATATATGCGACAATATTTACAAAAGTCTACTGCTAGCGATATTCAACGAATCTACGCAATGCATGAACAAGTCCACGGCTTGCCCGGCATGCTTGGTAGCATTGACTGTATGCATTGGGCCTGGAAAAATTGCCCCGTCGCATGGAGGGGTCAATTCCATAGAGGTGATCATGCTGGACCGACGGTAATTCTAGAAGAGGTCACATCATATGATGAATGGATCTGGCATGCATTCTTCGGGGTTTCGGGTGCGACGAACGATATAATCGTTGTCAATCAATCACCGGTTTTCAACGATTTATTCAAAGATAAAGCACCCGATAGTTCGTTTGTAGTGAATGGCACACACTACAATCACGGGTATTATCTTGCCGACGGGATATATCCGGAGTGGACGACTTTCGTCAAAGCATTTAGGTATCCACATGACGACGAGAGACGGATCCACTTCAAGGAACGTCAAGAATCGGCTAGGAAAGACATCGAACGGACATTCGCCACGCTTCAAAGTAAATGGCACATGGTTAAAAGACCGGCGCGAGTATGGACACGAACGAAGCTACAAGAAATCATGTACACGTGTATAATTTTACACAACATGATTCGTGAAGACGAAGGCATTTCAGATTATCCTTTTGATCCTACGGAGGTGTTACCGGAAGATATCGAAACAAATATCTCCGAAGCAGACCGGACAAGAAACGCCAACCTAGTGAAAAACCGAGAGAGGCACGCCAACCTTCGCCAAGATTTATCTCAACACTTGTGGGACTCTTTGCACAATAATTAGTTTTATTGTATTTTTTAGTTTTAATAAAATGTAATTTTAATTTAAATTTAAACTTAAATTTAAATTTGAATGATAATTTGAATTTTAGTTATTTTAATTTTAAGAAATAAAAATAATAAAATGAGGGGTATGAGTGGTATGGTTAAGGATGAAAGGTATGGAATTGGTAGGGTAGTGGTAAAGCTGATGTGGCATCTGATGTGGCAGCAGAAATGGGTGGTATGGGTGGTATGGTTAAGGATGGCCTTGGTTGAAATTTTTTCAATATAAAGAATTTAAAAAGTACTTCTGTGTCTTTAATTTTTACGGTTTTGCATTCAACCCCCCTTCTACAAAACCCTGATAGCCAAGTCTATCTGTCTTTGAGACCTAACAAGTGGTATCAGAGCAGGTTAGTTTAATCCAATAAACTAGATCTGCAATGGCTACCTCAGGGTCGAATTCTGAAACTACCAGCGTCAACAATGTCTCTGTTTTTCTGGATAATGGCACTACTTCAAAACCACCTCGCTTTAATCCCTCAAATTTCTCTTTGTGGAAAAACTGGATGTTGCTTTTCATGGAAGGTATTGACTCCAGATACCTTACCATTCTTCGTGATGGTCCTCTTGTTCCTAGAGTTTGGGACCCCTTTAACAAATATAAAGATGGGTCCTCCTCTGAGGAAGACAGAACCTCAGCTACTGGGAGATTTATCCTAAAGTCTGAGAAGAAATACACCGAGGAAGACTGGAAGCTTGTGTCTCTTGACACTAAGGTTAAGTCTATCATAGCTATGTCTCTTCCAGATGAGGTGTATCACTCCCTAGTAAATTTTTCTACAGCCAAAGAAATGTGGTCGACCCTCTGTGTGTTGTATGAAGGGTCAAATGAGGTCAAAAAGAGTAAGAAAATTTCTCTGGTTCGAAAATATGAATTGTTATGTCATGAAAAGGGTGAGTCTATTACCAACTACTACAATCGTTTCAATAGCCTTCTAAATGATCTTCTCCTCTTGGGCAAAGTTTATGATAATGAGGAGGTACTGAACAAGTTTATGGATGGTCTTCCTGATTTCTGGGAAAATATCTGTACTTGCATCAAAACCTCCAAGGACTTGGAAACAATGCCTCTCACTGTGCTTTTTGGAACCTTAGTGAACTATGAGAAAATTAAACTCCAAAGGAAGTCTCTCATTAGGGATGTCAAAACTTCTTCCATAGCCTTCATGAGTGAAAACTCTAAATCCAAATCTGTGTGTGTTCCTCAAATCACTTTTCCTGGTTCAGACTCAGATGTCAGTGATGTGGAGGATCAACACCTCTCCTCCGAAGTTCATGATTGTGATGGTGATGATGAAGGCACCGATGCCTGTGTGGACCAGCTATCAGATGAAATGGCCATGGCGGGTTTCTCTAGAAAGCCCTCATCCAGATTCAGAAATGGAAAAAGGTTCACTAATGGAAGATCCTTCTCAAAATCTACCACTTGCTTCAACTGTGGTAAGAAGGGTCACTTCTCAGCAGATTGCAAATCAAGTCAGCAATCCATCCGACCATCCTTTGTGCCTCATCGACCTTCTAGATCTGGTGGTCTTCAGTCGGATGGGTCCGAAAGATCCTCTTCTGGGAGATTTGAAAAATCTTCCTCTGACCGATTCGAAAGGTCCTCTTCCGGAAGATTCGAAAGATCTGGTGATTCTTCTGACAAGGCAGCCGTGAAGTACAAGGCTAAATATGTTCGTGAAAAGGAAAGAAATGTTGCACGAAAAGGGAAGGGACTTCTAGCAGAGTCAAATGACTGGGTTGATGAGCCCACTTCCTCTGATGATGAACCAAAGGAGACCGTCAATTGCTTGATGGCCATAATAGATGAAGACATGGAGGAAGACTCATCCACTGCGCTTGTCTCTACTGAGATTCCCTCCACCTCTAAGGTACATCCTTTTCACTCTCTGACAGAATCTGAAAAGATTAATGCTTATGACTCATTAACTGTGGACTATCACAATTTGAAACATGAAAATAAGAAAATATCTGCCTTAGTCAAGTCTCTGTCTTCACAACTTCGTGATTACTCTGCTCAATCAAAAGAACTTGAAAAACTCAAGTCTGACATTGATGATTTGAAAACCATAAACTCTGTGATTTCAAAAGAAAAGTACAAACTTCAAAATATGCTCCAAAATGAACAAAAAGTTGTTGAAAAATGGAACACTGCTTCAAGAAATCTTTCTCAAATTTTTCAAGATCAGATTCCTCATGATGATAAAACTGGTCTTGGTTACTGGAAGTCTGAATTTGAAATGGCTTTTCCTCCTTCTGCCTCTGAACTTAGTGACCTTCCTTTAAATGTCTCTTCAGATGATCTTCTCTCTTCAGACTCCATGTGTTCTGTAAACTCCTTGGATCTAAGGGAGCAACTCAAATTTGGAAACTTTGTAAAAGCAAAAGAACTTCAAGAAGCAAATGATTCAAATGATTTTGAAACTCCCGATTTGTCTGTGAATCACTTGCTCAACAATCTAACTATTGATGACGAGTGTTCTTCTTCCTCCAAACCTTCAAAGATTCCCAAAATCGATTTTCCTAAAAGTAAAAAGAGTATTGGTAAGAACAAAGGAAAATCTGTGGCTCATTTTTCTGAACCTTCTAAAAGAAAGGCATCTAAGGCTCAACCTCCTTTTGTTCCTAGGTCTATGAATTTAAACAAGGAAACTCATTTTAGTAAAGGAAAAGGTGTGTTAGGAGTCAAACCTCAAGAGCCTCACATTAAACTTAATTTTCTTGAAAAAGCTGTGTGCAACACTCCAAACATGACTTTTAATTACCGAAAATGTTATAACTGTGGGGATACCTCTTATTATGCAAAAGATTGTCCGTCAGACAAAATTGACAGAAAATCTGCTCTACCTTCTTCTTCTAAACCAAAAGGACCCAAAGCCAAGTGGGTTCTTAGAAACTAACTTTTCTGTGTGTGCAGGTCATAAAACCCCACAAGACTTGGTATCTTGATAGTGGGTGTTCTAGACATATGACCGGAAACAAATCTCTCTTACTTAACTATGTGTCTGAAAAGGGTCCGTCTGTTACATTCGGAGATGACGCAAAGGGCATCACCAAAGGATACGGTACTCTCTCAAATGGAATCATCACCTTCAACAAGGTGGCCTATGTAGAGGGACTTATGCATAATCTTCTAAGCATAAGTCAACTGTGTGATCTTGGTTACAAAGTCATCTTTGACATTTGTGCATGCAATGTATTAAACAATCAAGGAGAATCTGTCCTATCCGTCTCAAGAAAAGAAAATGTCTATATCATAAATATGGACAATGATTCGGAAGCTGAAAGCATCTGTTTCATTTCTGACGATGCTGAAAAGAAAAGTTGGCTTTGGCAAAAAAAGCTTTCTCATCTGAACTTCAGGACTCTACATTCTCTCTTTTCAAAAGACTTGGTGGTTGGGCTTCCAAAGCTCAATATTCTGAAAAATAGAGTGTGTGGTGCCTGTGAGAAAGGAAAGATCTCCCGGTCTTCATTCAAATCAAAGAAAAATTTCTCTATCAACACTCCTCTTCAGCTGCTGAACGTGGATCTATGTGGACCAGTCAGCACACAAAGCCTTGGTGGCAAAAGGTACATTCTCGTTCTAGTTGATGAATTCTCACGTTTCACTTGGACTTTCTTTCTCAGGCACAAAGGAGATGCAGCCGAAGAGATTATTCTCTTCATCAAAAAGATTGAGGTCCGGACGGGTCTTCCAGTCAGATCCATTAGAAGTGACAACGGAACGGAATTCAAGAATTACACTCTTGATACCTTTCTGAATGACAAAGGAATCTCTCAACAATTTTCTGCTGTAAGATCTCCTCAACAAAATGGAGTGGTGGAAAGGAAGAACAGGACGCTGTGTGAAGCTGCTAGATCCATGCTGTGTGAAGGTAATCTTCCAACCTACTTCTGGGCTGAAGCAGTAAACACAGCCTGCTACACCCAAAACCGATCTCTAATTACCAAGAGATTGGGCGAAACTCCTTATGAACTGTTCAAAGGAAAGAAGCCCAAAATAGGTTTCTTTCATGTGTTTGGGTGCACTTGCTATGTGTTGAATGATAGAGATCATCTGGGAAAGTTTGATCCCAAAGGTGATGAGGGAATCTTCGTGGGATATTCTCTCACCCCCAAAGCCTACCGAGTGTACAATCTTCGACGAAAATGGATTGACGAGTCAATACATGTTGACTTTGATGAATCCAAAACTTCTTCATTATCATCTAACTCTGAAGAACTGAATGATTGGGTAGACTCTTATCTGGGTCCAGATCCGTCTCCACCATTTGTCAATCCCTCTTCCTTCACACCACACTCTAATGAGCCTTCCACTTCATCAAACCCAAATGAAACCCAAGCTATTGTTCCTTTCCAACCTTCTGATAATTCTCAAACTCACCTCCATACAGATACTCCATCTCTCAATCCAAACCTGTCCTCTCCTTTACCTCATCTTCATAATCATCCTCATCCTCTTCTTCCAGCCATTAAGTGGACTCGGGATCATCCCATCGATCAAATCATTGGTGATCAACAAGCCGGTGTTCGAACCAGAAGAGGAACTGGAAACATATGTTTATATGTAAATTTCCTGTCGATCACTGAACCCAAGTCCATTAATGAAGCTCTAAGTGACCCTAGTTGGGTACTAGCCATGCAAGAAGAACTTGAACAGTTCATCAGAAACAAAGTCTGGAAGCTGGTTCCGAAACCTTTTCTCAAAACCATCATCGGAACTAAATGGATCTTCAGAAACAAGATGGATGAGCTTGGTACTGTTGTTCGAAACAAAGCCAGACTCGTTGCTCAAGGCTACCGGCAAGAGGAAGGGATCGACTATGACGAGATGTTCACTCCGGTGGCCAGACTTGAAGCCATCAGAATCTTCCTGGCTCATGCTGCCTTTCTCAACATCAAGGTGTACCAGATGGACGTGAAAAGTGCTTTCCTAAATGGGAAGCTGTCGGAGGAAGTCTATGTGAAGCAACCTCCGGGCTTTGAAGATCCTCACCATCCAGACTATGTTTACAAGCTTGACAAGGCCTTGTATGGTCTAAAGTAAGCTCCAAGAGCCTGGTATGATACTCTCTCTGAGTTCCTCACCTCCAACAAGTACATCCGAGGTAAAATTGACAACACTCTCTTCTTCAAGAAAAAGGCAGGTAATATCATTCTTGTTCAAATCTATGTGGATGATATCATTTTTGGAGCCACTGATCCCTCTATGTGTGATGAATTTGCCAATCTCATGAGTACTAACTATGAAATGAGCATGATGGGGGAATTATCATTTTTTCTTGGTTTACAAGTAAAACAAACTAAAGAAGGAATTTTTATAAACCAAAGCAAGTATACTAAAGATCTTTTAAAGAAATTCAGTTTTGAATCTTGCTCTCCAATGAAAATCCCCATGCTCCTCCTCTTAAACTTGATTCTGATCCTAATGGCAATTCTGTAAATATCACTGAATATAGAGGAATGATTGGCTCTTTACTTTATCTTACTGCTAGTAGGCCAGATATCATGTTCTCTACGTGTCTGTGTGCTCGTTTCCAAGCTGATCCTAAAGAGTCTCATTTAAATGCTGTAAAACGCATCTTCCGGTACCTGAAAGGTACTCCTGATCTGGGTCTTTGGTATCCCAAAGACTCAGGTTTTGATCTAATTGGGTATTCAGATTCTGATTTTGCAGGATCTAAATTAGACAGGAAGAGTACAACCGGAAGCTGCCAACTTCTCGGAGGAAAGTTGGTTAGTTGGTCGCAAGGGCGAATTTAGGTGTTGGTTAGGTAGGTCCCGGGACCTACCTAAATTTTTTTTTTTGTTAGAAGTTATATAGAAAAAAATTCGGGACCTACCTAAATTTTGTTAGAGGAACTACCTTAAATATTTTTTAAGCAGCTATAAGTAAACAAAATCAATGTTGGTGTGGTGGATAATATCATTTGTTGTGTAAGGGAGGTCTCAGGTTCAAATCTTGCAAGTCTCCAAAAGTTGTTATCTTTTTTTAATCTTTTTTTTTTGTTTAGGCCCAACAATTTATAAGTCTGGCCCACATACAAAAAAAAAAACCCTAATTGAATCGATTTTTTTTATCAGAATTCGCCCAAAATTGAATTATTCGAATTCTACTTCATCCAATTCACCTCCAATCTCTAATCTAAACAAATCGATCAATTGGATTTCAAAAAAACCTAATTGAATCGATTTTTTTTATCAGAATTCGCCCAAAATTGAATTATTCGAATTCTACTTCATCCAATTCACCTCCAATCTCCAATCTAAACAAATCGATCAATTGGATTTCGCAATTCGCAATCCGATTTTCAAGTATAGTGAGCCAGGTTTGTTCAAAAATCAAAATCAAAACTTTTAATTTCTTTTTATTTGTGAATAGAGATGTATACTCTAACACTATATATAATTATTAATTGATAATGAACTAATGATATTTTGAATCTTTGATTGTAGTTTCTCGTAGAATCAAGAATGTCGTTGTTAAGGTTTTTAAAAAGGGTTTAGTTCCCCAAAATGTATTCAACTTGTCACTTTTTGCTATTGTATGTATCCAACTTTAAAAATTACCATTTAATACATTAAACTACCAAAAGTTACCATTTCATGCATTGTGACTTGCTATCAAAGGTTACCAGCAGGTCACCCCTCTCCGGCGACTTTTCCGGCCATCCGGTCATCTTCTCCGGCGAGATTCCGACGACTGCACTATTTCCGGCGACCTCAACCATTTTTCTCGACGATTTTTTTTCTGGTGTTTTGAATGGCGTCGGCTACGGCAGTGGCGGTGGCGCTTGCTGCTGCCGTCATCGCAAGGCCACCGGTGACGACAATGGTGGTTGTTTTCACCATTGTTGTCGTCGGCGATGGCGACATTGGTGCTCCGACCGGTGACGACAATGGTGGTTGTTTTCCGGGGTTTGTCTCGCCGATCGGTGCTCTTTCTCGAGGTCTCGAACACATCGGTGCTCCTCCGTGGGGGATCGAATGGGTGGTCGGTACTCCTCCGGGAGTTACTGTGGCGGTGAGACAGTGATTTCTCGACGATCGAGATGAACTTCTTTGAGGTGGTGGATGTATTCGGGCCCCCGGGACACCAGAAAAAACAATCGTCGGGAGAAATGGTTGAGGTAGCCGGAAAAAATGGGTCGCCGGAAATAGTGCAGTCGCTGGAATCTCGCCGGAGAAGATGACCGGAGATGATGACCGGCTACCTGCTAAACAAGTTTCATGATGCATGAAATGGTAACTTTTGGTAGTTTAATGTATTAAATGGTAATTTTTAAAGTTAGATACATACAATAGCAAAAGGTGACAAGTTGGATACATTTTGGGGAACTAAACCCTTTTAAAAAAGAATGGAGAATTTAGTTCATCAAGTGTGAATAATTCCGGAACAACAAAGAGAGTGGAAAGAACAATAGGTGAAGATAATGAAAAAGAGCAACATAAGTATACGAAGGTTGATTTGAATTCACTACTTGTTGATAAAGTATCGAAGGTTGATTTGGGTAAATGTTTGATTTTTTATGTTAATGACCCGACCCGACAAAAGTATAATTGACACTTTCATTTTTTCTCCGACTAAACTTAGTAGGGAACCACGTGGTTTTTTGTTCTAGATTCGCCACTGGTTGGTCGAGTAAGAAGCAACATTCAGTCTCCACCTCTACCGCTGAGGCTGAATATGTAGCTACTGGAAGCTGCTGTGCCCAAATCTTGTGGATGAAAAATCAGCTTCAGGACTACGATCAACAATTAACTCAGGTGCCCATTCTGTGTGACAATTCGAGCGCCATAGCAATAGCAAACAATCCAGTGCTTCACTCCAGATCCAAGCATATAGATATCCGCTATCACGTCATCAGAGACCACATCTCCAAAGGTGACATCGAACTCCACTTCATCCATACAGAGTATCAGCTAGCAGACTTGTTCACCAAACCCTTGGATGAAGCCAGGTTTAATTTTCTAGTCGGAGAGCTTGGCATGACCAATATCTCTTAGAAATTATCTATGTGTATGTGTATAGATTTTGTTCCTCTTCTTAAAAAAAAGAATTTAAAAAAAATAAAAAGTTTGAAGGTAGTGATGTCATCTAGATGACATCACCATAGTGACATTATCTTTTGCTCCCTCGATAGACACAACAAGCGCTTTCTCATCCGGTCCGAGGGAGTTCTTCTCCGGCGATATCAATTTGCTCACAACTCCATCCAAATGTCACTCTCATCCGGCACAATACTCCTCCGGTCCGAGTCACTCTCATCCCTTCATCCATTCATCTTTGCATCCGGTTGTCATCCGGTCCGGCGCACACAACCACCTACCGAGCTCTTGCCTCCGACTCCAGGTGGAGTTCTCCGACGAAAACGACTCCGAATGGCGTCCTCCACATCGGGCTCCGACCCCTCCTCCGCCCGGAACCCACCTCCACCGAACACCCCCTCCCTCCTCCGACTCCGACCGAAAACCCCCCCTCCCTCCTCCGACTCCGACCGAAACCCCCCCCCCCCTCCCTCCTCCGACTCCGGCCGAACACCCCCCATCCGTCGTTTCCCTCACCCAACCAAGAACCACATTCCTTTCTTTTTTTTTTCTTTCTTCCTAACTTTCCCCAATCCCAACCCTTCTCCTTCCTCCACTCCTTCCTTGACACCTAACTCTACCCTAAACCTACCCTAAGCCCAACTCTCTAAAACCCATCAGATTTTACCCCATCCCCTCCTTTCCAAACCCTAATTCCTCCTACTTCCCTCTATAAATTCACTAACCCTCTTCACTTTTCACCACACCCAACCATTCTCTTAGAGCTCTCTCTCCTCTCCACCCACCATCATCCGCCGGACGACAACCGGCACACAACCTCCGGCCGCCGCCGGCCGCCGGCCACCACCGCCGCGCTCCGTCCACCGCCGCCGTTAGCTCCAGCCGTCCTGTCCGCTCCGGCCACCACCGCGCTCTGGCTGCCGCCACCCACTCCGGCAGCCGCCACCGCCTCCGGCTCCGGTCGACGCGCCGTCTCTCTGCTCCAGTCTACAAGCTTGTGTACTTCCTCTCTTGAGCTAAGTCCTTCTTTCTCCATCACTCTTACGATGGCTTTTCCTCCGGGTCCTCTCAATGATAATCACTTGGACCCGGCTAAGATCACCTTTCCACCATGCAATCACCTAGCCCGGTTCTCTACCATTGAGAACCATCCGGAGTTTGAACCCATGAACAATTACCTTAAAAAGTCTCCCCTCTTGTATGCCTTTACTGCCAACACTAGGATGAGCTCTTTGTTGTTAGGTAATTTTTGGGCCACTGCATCCTTTGATAGCCATACTGATTGTATCGTAGCTTCTGTCCTAACTGAGAATGATCTATCATTTGACGAAGCTGATGTTCGCACGGTCCTACGCTTACCAGATACACCAGATTTTGTTGTCTTCCCTCTACACTATGAGCATGACTCTATGGTGGAGATCATGAACTACACTCCCAAAGACGAGCACAAAATTCTGGTCACCCTCTATAGAAATAGCATGGGTGGGGTCTGGCACCACTTTTTCAGCCACATCATTTACTGCCTTTCTAGGAAGGCCGGTGGGCAAGACCAATGCCCCGGGTATGTTACCGAGTTAGCTCACGCTATTCTCCATCAGCATCCCATCAATTTTGCGGGCTTCTTCTTTGATTCTATGGTCATGATGATTGGTAACAATCAGTCCACAGCAATTGCCTATCCTAGGTTTCTGTCTTTGATTATCAATATAAAACTGGCGGATGCTATACTGGCAGATTCGAAAACTCCCAACCCACAAGTGATTTATGATCTGACTTCGCCTACCCTCTCTGTCAAGCTCTTGGACCGTGAGCCTTTGGAGACCGATAACCCTCTACCAGACTTTGTGCTCAGACTAGCATCCTCTAATCTATCATGGGGTGCCACTGCTCCTACCCTCCCTCCACCCGGAAAGGTACGTCGTTGATGCGGTAATTATCATACATAAAAAGCGAAACAAGTTTTAACCTCTAATGCCTAGCCACTGTCTTACCACATATACAGGCAAGCGTACCTGATCGTGAGTAATATAGTGTAGGAAATTCCAGGTATCGTATCTACCACTGGGAACGGTCAAGTTATCGTAGATTGTTAATCTAGATCAGTTTAATTAACCTAAAGCTTTGGGGGGTTTATGAAAAAGGTTTTAATAACTAAAAAGACAACTAATTTAACTAAGAACTAAGAAAGCAATTAAAAAGATTAATTAAGAACTATATAAGAAAAACAGTAGTACTTATCATGGTATAATGAATCCCCAAGTGGATGATTAAGATAGGCCAAAGGTTTGGTTGTTTTGGTTATTGTAGGAATTTAAGTCTAGGACACCCCAACATGTAATGACTATGGCTGTTAACTAGGTCTTGATCCTCCTAGTCCCAATACTAAGGTCGTTTGTCAAACAATCTAGTACCGGTCATCCGATCCTATTTCTATTGCATGGTTTTCTACCTCCAGGTCGCTCTCGGTCTGAGTAACCACTTAACACAACTATCCGGGTCGAAGGGTAGGTCAAGGTAGGTTGATTATCCTATCGGAGTCTATCTATTTTGGTCAAAACAGATACACCCAACCAATGAGTTCAAATAACCAAACACACATTCAATTAACCAAAAACAAACGAATAAACATTAATTATAAACTCATCATCCACAATGGTTCATCGACCACAATAAGTACCACTATAAAAGACTACTCACTAGACATGATCAAAACAGAAAACATGATAGTAGACACAGACATGATACCGACAGTACAACGACGGATAATCGAAGATCGAACCCCGCAGCGTATCAGCACCACTCTCTACCTCAATGTTTCTCTCGTCTATGCATACGTGTATTTCTCTCTATCTCTAGCGTTATTCGTGCATATCACAACTGAAGGAGGAGGCTGGTATTTAAAAGAGGCGTCCAGAGCCTGTTTAGCGATCGGCAGACGGCTGCTTCGCGGCGCCAAACACTTAGGTCAAACCCTGGTCTTCATCTTTATCGAACTTGGCGGTGCCAGATCTGGAATTTCGCGATCGCTAAGAAGCTACTGGATTGAGATTGTGCATTTTTCACGTTTTTTCGCCTTTTTCGTACTTTTCCGTTCCACGGCCTCCAAATCCTACAAAAGCAATAATAAGCTCAATTGGTGAGTGAAATGATCAGAAATGGGTAAGAAATGGGGTAAAATAATACAATTAAGCTCAACCAAAACATGTATAATTTTGGTGTTATCAAAATCCCCACACTTAAGCTTTGATTGTCCTCAATCAAAAGGCTGAAAGATAAGAAAGATAACGCCAAAATTATCTCCACCCAAGATCATCCAAGAGAACAAAGAATACTCACACAATCGAACACACAAACAAGATACATTAAGCAATCGGATACCAAGATCAACCTTTCACCCTCACATAGTATGAATGATAATTTAAAGTGTATCTCTCGGGGGTAAAAGTGTATATCTAAGTGATCACACCAATACTCGACTAATTCCCTCATGCATAAGCTTGTCACCAAATCTAATCTCCACCACTGAGAAGTTGTCAACCGTCAAGAGGACTTTAGGGTTGTAATGTAAGGCTAAGGGTTAAGGGTAGGATAAAGGATATATAAGTGACTAAGGGTTGTAGCAAAAACCTGAAAACCAATCAGTTAAAGACCCAAATTAATCATCTGACTTTTGAGATATTTAGAGCTCGGGATTCCTATCACAATCACTTTTATATCGGCCTAAGCATATTGCTTATTTGTGGCTTCGATATTTATTTTTCTTTTAAGCACATCGACTCTTTTGATGTTTCTTTTTGAATGAGTCGTTTTCTATTTTTTTTTCTTTTCTTTTCTTTCTTTTCTTTTCAAGCTCTCTATTTTTTTCTTGAGTAGCAACTATGTTGCTTTTTACTCTTTTGCTTTCTTTCTCACAATCCCTTTCTCTATTTGTCAGATTCATAAAACGGACCAAAAACATGAAAGGCTTCCAACTTTGAGCTACGGCCAAAAGATAGATAAAAATTGGGCTAAAGGATAAAGTGTATTGGGTAAAGAAATGAAAAGGCTAAGGCTCAAAAAGGTTACAAAGGATGAAGTACTAAAGATGAGTACTTTTCAATCAAAGGCTAGGCAAATCAAATAACCTTATAATGAGGTTATCTGACGAAGGCTAAAAGGGTTAGAAACGAAGGTCTCTATCAGTGCAATGGTGATAAATACTTCTCTAATGTGGTCTCGACAAGCATTCAAATGACAAGTTCTACCTTGGGTCAAAGTCAGTATTCCTCACAGAATAAATAACAATTAAGGCTCAACTCTCAAAGGAATTGGGTGAGCCACTCATGGTAATTGGTATTCCAAGGCATCCTTTTACTCAACTAATCCTATTCAGTGTTCTCCTATGCAAGCAACTCAGTCCCAAAAACAATCTCAGATTTCGAAAAAAATTTGGGGTCAAATCTCAAAGCTTTCAAAAATTTGAAAAACGACAATACACAAAGCAAAAAGTGAACCCATTTAAACAGATAAGTCTACATAACCCCCTCCCCACACTTAAAATTTGCAGTATCCTCAATGCAACAATCAAAACAATTATGGAGTAATTGGGAAAAAGAGAAACTTCCCCGGTTATGTGACGAAATCTGTTCTGGTCTGAGAGAGTGTTCCAAATATCGTGCTCGATTCAAGATTATAGGTCGCTGTATCTATTACCAAAAAGAAAAAGAAAAAGTAAAAACAAACTAAAGAAAATTAAACCAAACTAAAGCAATTAAAAAAAACTTCAAATCCTAAACAAACCAAAATAAAAATTGTTCAACCCAAACCAAACTCAACAAACCAAAATAAAATTGTCTTAAACAACCATATCGAATGACGGAGATAAAAGAGAGGGATCAGTAAGGGCCACGAGGTTGGTTTTGCCAATCCTCAAAGGTCGGGTAACCGGGCGGTGCATCCTCGGAGTATGGCCAATATGGAGATGGAGCATACGCGGTATTCGGTTGAATACCGAAATGGGAGGCCATCTGGTTCATCACTCCACTTTTCCAGTTGGCTTGGTGAAAAGCCTTCGTGGTGTTGTACTCCATATGCTGATGATGGCGGCCATAAGATAGCGACATCTCCGAGAGTCGGTTACTCAAGTCTTGGTAACCTGAATATGCCGTCCATTTCGCCGGTTGTTCTCCCGCATTCGTCCCACTCGTTCCACCGGTCTCATGCGTGCTTCTCGCTTGACTCCTCGGTTGACTTGTCGTCCCGATAGCTTGAGGATTATGGATCCATGCATTCCAATCTCTACCGGTCATATGCTCAAACCTTGCTACACCCATGCCACTAAGTTGGTCCATGTCGATCAACCCCATATCCCCAAGGTTCGTCATTGAGGCAATGGCATCATCGGTTAGAATACCGAAGTGCTTGGCTAGGAGCGTAACATACTGGCCACCAATCAAACGACTACCCTCGCGATAACCACTCGCCTTAGCGAGTTGCACGGCAATAAGGTACGGAGCATTCGGATATTTATCATCCGTAGAAAGCTGCTCAAGAAGCCAAAGATCATACACAGAAACTTTTTCCTCACTCGAGGAACGAGCATTCACCGCTTGAATAAGCATACGGTGCAAAAGTCGGTCTGAAGAAGCAAGAAAACCTTTCACCTTGAGATTACCACCATAGTCACCTTCACCCAAAATAGCCCAAGCCGTTCGAGGATCAAAATCGTCCGGTCTTTTCGAAGTCGCCCACATGTACTCCACAAATCCGGGAGCATCAACCTCATCTTGGGTATATATCCCCAAGGCAACGGCAAACTCGACCAATGAAAGCGATCGCCAAACTCCACCGAGTCGGAACGTCATGCACGACTGATAGAACTCCTCAAGGGCCTTGATTGCATCGAAACGGAACGTGGCCACAAACTCAATAATAAGCTCGCGGTAGAGGGTCTCGGCAATGTCAAAGATTCGCTCCCATGCATGGAAAATATAGTACTCGGTGCCATCTTCGTCGTAGGCGTGCTTTTCGAGTATCGCCTTGATGTTGTTCTCAACACTCATCGATCGAAGAAGGTTCCAATCGACTCTCCTCGGTACTAGAACTTGACGGGTGAGAAGCCGGTTCACAGTATCCCGGTATTCCTCCCGCTTCGGAGCGTTCAACGTTGGGTCATTCATGAAGAAGGTGAAAATGTGGCTTCCATCCGATGCACGAAAGTTAGTTGCGGTGGAAGTCGACGAACGGGTTCTTTGTCTCTACAAAATCCAAATACCATTGTCTTAGAAACATTTGATCAATAAACTCAAGACAAGGTTCATTCATATCAAAATTCAACGAGACAAAACTTTCACGACTAAAAAGTTCAACTAGCAAATGCATACATGAAAAACCAAAATCAAAGGGGATGTGGAACATCCCCACACTTGAACTTTTAGTCCAACCTCAATTGTAAACTAATCTAGCTAACTAAACAAGAATGGGGAATTTTGGTGTCATCAAAATCCCCACACTTATCATCAAAGCATATTCACTAGATTAAACAACCAAATAGCATGCTAGAATGAAATTTCAATTAAACCACATAGCATGCATTAATCAATAAGCACTAAACAATCAATGGCGTTTCAAGAACAATGTCAAATCCATAAAAGCAAACAAACACCATTGATGCCCAAAACAAGACCCAATCCTACCAAATCAAGCTCATCTCTTGAAATTAAAGTGTGGAAACATACCTTGGCCATGGAGAATGAAGAAATTGAAGCTCAAAACGTTCGAATTTCGCAAGGGTGAGAGAAGGGTTCGCGGCGCCTAAAGGGAATTAGGGTTGTTTTGAAGTGAAAAAGTGAGAAAAGAGGGTTAAAAACCCGTTTGCACTGTTTTGGCGTCGCCAAACAAGGTATTTCGCGTCGCCAAACAGGTGGTTTCTGAAAAATTAACCCTAGTTTGGAAAACTTCGCGTCGCGAAACGGCTTCCTCGCGTCGCGAGATTCGAAAAAAATTTACCTGAACCAAGTCTGGCCTACCTCGCGTCGCCAAACTTGAAAACTGGCGAACGCGAGTTGCTCTCTGTTTCCAATTTTTCCAAAGTTCTATTGCGCGTCGGATTTGCTCGATTTTGGTTCTTATCTCCTCCATATGGTTACCTAAGCAATATAAAACAGAAAGATTAGTGAAAACACACACGAAAATCATAAAAACGAAAAATGAAAGAAAAAGCTCGGGTTGCCTCCCGAGAAGCGCTTCGTTTTTGAATGAGTCTAGAGCTCGACCCCTTTTTCAGCTCATTTCTTGGCACGTCGGCTTGACGAGCCCTTCTTCTTCCTGTATTCTTTCTTGGAGGGTCTCGACCCATTGGGTGTTGGCTCCTTTTGACGTATCGGGTTCGGATAATCCTCCGTCTTCTTTCCATGTTCATGAGGGAGTAACGGGCTGTTCGTGTTTTTCTTGTAGGCTAGAGAAGGATCTTCATACGGTTCATCGAGATGTGTGACCGGCTCTCCGTTGGGATCAAAGTAAATCCGATTTTCTCCATACCCCAAACTCGTCACTTGGTTCCGCATATCGGTATTCACTTGGGCGGTATGTAAGAAAGATCTTCCAAGAATGATTGGGATCTCCGTGTTCTGTGGAAGATTAGCTATGACGAAGTCCGTAAAGTAAACATTGCCAATGCGAATCGAGACTCCTTCCGCTATCCCTAACGGCTTTGTCATGTATCCGTTCACTCCTCGGTATTGATAGTCTGTTGGAATGATCTTCTTGACTCCCATTTTCCTGCAATAACCAACAGACATCATGTTAAGTGCGGCACCTGAATCTACCAAAGCAAGACCCTTAAATTTATGACAAGAAATAGGTAAATTATAACTCCCGGATCATGCTTGATAGGTGCTATGTAGATGAGGTCATCCTCCGCCGCCTTTTCCTTCTCTTTCTCCTTGCCTTTATCCTCTTTCTTCGGTATCACGAACTCCGCGTATCCTCCTTGCTTTCCATCTTCATCCTCATCATCACTTGAAGCAACGGGTCCTTTGAGTCATAGATGCTCGAACGAAATGGTGAACCCCTCCGAGTCGTAATCTGTGGCATAATCGGGTTCACTACCACTATCGCTCTCCACATACTTCTTCGTGTAGATGTCCATCCACTTCTTCTTTGACGGCTCTCCTGTCATCATGAGCATCGGTTTCGCATTCTCCACCTTCGGGTTGACTTGGGTTTACGTTGGCAACTCCCCTTGAGTTCTTTCACTTAACATTTGCGAAACACGACCAACCTGCAATTCCAAATTCTGGATAGTACTTTGGTGGTTACGTAAGTATGAACCTACCTCTTCGTTTAGCTTCTTTTGTGAATCCATGAATTGGAGTATTCGGTCCTCGATAGAAACACGCGGCTCTCCATCCGGTCTTTGGTTTTGTTGATTTGGTGCAAAGAACCCAGGAGGTCTAGGAATGAAGTTACGATTGTTGTTCCACCTCCCTTGATATTCGCCTCGACTAAGATAGTTCACCTCCTTGGGTGTCATCATTGGTCGGTTCGGGCAATCCTTCGTCAAGTGTGGTCCATTGCACTCCTCGCATCCAACCTGCAAAGCATGAACAAATTTAATTAGTTCTTCGATTTTTCGTTCAAACTTTACCTGTTGGTTTTTCATTGCGGCTAGTTCATCGGATGGATCGAAGTCGGCTGAGATCTTTCCGGCCATCCTCGGGATTTGCAAGCGCTTGTCCGTCCTCCAATCTATGTTATGTATGAGCATGTCCTCGAAAAGTTTGTATCCTTCCGTGGGCGTTTTGTACATAAAGACACCTCCGACGGATGAATCCAATGTAGCTCGTGAAGAATAAGCAAGTCCACTATAGAAAGTTTGGACTTGTTCACTCTTATTCAATCCGTGACTCGGGCACGAATTTAGAAGGTGCTTGAAACGTTCCCATGCTTCGGATATGGTCTCCCCGTCATCTTGTTGAAAGGATCGGATCTCGGCTCTTAACTTGTCGATTTGGATGGTGGAAAGAATCGGGAAAGGAACTTTGAACGAAGTCCCTCCCAAGTGGTGATCGAACTTGGCTCTAACGAGCACAACCAAGCTCTAGCTTCTCCGGTAAGTGTGAGAGGAAAAACTCGGATACGAATCGCATCATCTCGACCTTCCTCCGTTTTGAACAGATCACATATATCTACGAAGTTCTCCATATGTACGATAGGATTGCTATCGCTTTTCCCGTCGAAGTTAAGGTCCTTGATCATGTGAAGGAGCTTCCCCGGGATTTCCTTGTTTAAGTCCGGCTTCGTGATTGGATTGGTGGGTACGGTTGGAGCGGCTCTCCGAGCGGTCCACATAGGTGCCTCGTCCCCCATCTAAAAAATCAAAGCTCTCGGGCGAACTTTGTTGGCTTTTGACTTCTTTTTATTTCTTTTTCTGAATTCTCTCTCCGGCTCCTCAAATGGCTCTAACAAGTCTGCCGTGACTGAAACCACAACAAACGGTTACGGGCAACTTGCGGGAAACAAAGAGATAAAATAAAAATAAAAATATAAATAACTAATTAAACTAGAAAGCGAAAAACTTGCAAGGGAAAGAATCCCTCACAAGGATCGATTAACAAAACTAATAAAGACTAAAATCTAACAACTACCCTTCCCCGGCAGCGGCGCCAAAAACTTGATGCGGTAATTATCATACATAAAAAGCGAAACAATTTTTAACCTCTAATGCCTAGCCACTGTCTTACCACATATACAGGCAAGCGTACCTGATCGTGAGTAATATAGTGTAGGAAAGTCCAGGTATCGTATCTACCACTCGGAACGGTCAAGTTATCGTAGATTGTTAATCTAGATCAGTTTAATTAACCTAAAGCTTTGGGGGGGTTTATGAAAAAGGTTTTAATAACTAAAAAGACAACTAATTTAACTAAGAACTAAGAAAGCAATTAAAAATATTAATTGAGAACTATATAAGAAAAACAATAGTACTTATCATGGTATAATGAATTCCCAAGTGGATGATTAAGATAGGCCAAAGGTTTGGTTGTTTTGGTTATTGTAGTAATTTAAGTCTAGGACACCCCAACATGTAATGACTATGGTTGTTAACTAGGTCTTGATCCTCCTAGTCCCAATACTAAGGTCGTTTGTCAGACAATCTAGTACCGGTCATCCGATCCTATTTCTATTGCATGGTTTTCTACCTCCAGGTCGCTTTCGGTCTGAGTAACCACTTAACACAACTCTCTGGGTCGAAGGGTAGGTCAAGGTAGGTTGATTATCCTATCGGAGTCTATCTATTTTGGTCAAAACAGATACACCCAACCAATGAGTTCAAATAACCAAACAATATAAATTAGAACGGAACCATAACACACGTTCAATTAACCAAAAATAAACCAATAAACATTAATTATAAACTCATCATCCACAATGGTTCATCGACCATAATAAGTACCACTATAAAAGACTGTTGATCCAGCTCTCCTAAGACCTGATGAAATGATAATGATCCTGAATCTTTACTTAGTGAATAGGTTTTTACTTCTGTTATAGCTTGAGGAATTATCACTGAGTCTGTTCAGTGTTATTCCATGTTACTTGTGCTGTAACTTAACTTTATAGATTTCAGGATCAGGATCAGGAGACTAACGAGCCTGTTCTGAAGTTTACTGATCCTGTCCACTGAAGTAAAGACCTCCTCCTGAAGACATTAAGATCATACACAAAGAACCATCAACGACGTCGAAGAAATAGTTGATGACAGGAACAGCATGCTCGTGATCTGAAGACGGAACTCAGTGATAGCAGTCTGTTCACTATCGTATGACATCCTGAAGACTCATCAGGAAACACGTGACCCTGAACTTCCTCAGTTTCAGGACTCTAGTCACTGATCAGTATCCTGATCCTGAAGGATTAGAAAAATGTCTTAGTCTAATGCACAAAAGGATTATCCGCCTTTACTGACACAATAGTACATAAGGGCAGTTACTTTACTGTTCCCTCCGTACTTATCAGACCTCAAGGCAACTGTTTACAAACATCCTCTTTTGCACACCATGCAAAGAGTATTTGTTTATAGTAAATAGTACAACAGACCACTCACATTGTGACACATCACAATAGTAGGTCTGCATGCATTTAATGCATGGAGTATAAATAGGACGTGAAGAGATGTTCTCCATACTTCTTCTTCATCCAAAAATACTCAAGTCCTTTCTCTCTTATTCCCTCTATCTTCTTTCTTTATTCTCTTCTCACTTAGTGCATAGTGAAAGAACTTAGATTGTTTAGTTTAGACTATTAGTCTTTTCTATTTCCGCAACAATCTGTAAATTCATTTTGTTAATACAACAAGAATTTAAAAGTGAAAAATTGTGTGATTATATTCAACCCCCCCCCCTTCTATAATCCCAAACACTATCCTTACTTGAAGGTCACCTACTTGGGACCAACAAGTGGTATCAGAGCAGATACAAGCTCTCATTTTCTTCTTAAGAAAAATCTTGTGATCCTCTCTCTTCTTATTCTATGGCTCTTCAAGCTAAGGATAACTACTTTGATACCGGCTCTGCTGGAAAGCCTCCTCGGTTTAACAAAGACAACTTCTCTCTTTGGAAAACCAGGATGGAACTTTTCCTCTCTGGTTCTGATCCCCAGATTCCTTACTTTCTGGAAAACGGACCACATGTGCCTACACAAACCGTCCACCCTATTCCTGCTGCTGGCGGTCAACCTGCTCTACCAGAACGTGAACTGGTAAAACCTTTGAGGACAGACGCCTGGTCAATATTGACACCAAGGCTAGATCTCTCATTGCCATGTCACTTCCTGATGACGTCTTTCATTCTGTCTGTCACCTTCGCTCTGCTAAAGAGATATGGGACACTCTTTGTGTTCAATATGAAGGTACTGCCGTACTCATGGAATCAAGAAAGATTTTCTTGGTTCGTCAGTACGAAAGCTTTATTCATCAGAAGGATGAAACTCTCTCCCAGCTACATCAGAGATTTAACTGTCTTCTGATTGACCTGAAGACAATCGGTACTACCTACTCTAACTCTGAGGTGGTCACCAAGTTCATGGAAGCTCTTCCTGAACATTGGGAAGTTTACACCTCCTGCTTAACTATGTCAAAGGACATAAAGACACTCACCCTAAGTGAGTTGTACGGTATTCTTCTGAACCGTGAACAACAGAAGAAACTGAAAAAGAATCTCATAAGAGATTCTAAAGAATCCAAAAGCACATCTGTTGCATTGGTTTCTGATTCAATTCCTCCTGTTGCTACTGCTTCTTCTTCTATAACTATTACTGAAATAGAATCATCTGACTCTGAAATGTCAGAAGATCCTGATTTCAATGAATCCCTGGCTCTCCTAACTAAATCTTTTAAAAGGTTTGCCAAAAAGGGATCTTACCATAAAAAGAAACCTCTTTCTATTACTGACAAGCCTAAGTCAGATCCTGTTGACAAGGCCACTGCTATCTGCTACAACTGTCAGGGCAAAGGACACTTTGCTAATGATTGCAGGTACAGAAAAAGTCAGTTTGCTCCCTCCTCTGCTAAATCTTCTTCTAAGAACCCCAAATACCAGCGCCTGAAGGAAAAGTACAAGAAGATGAAATTCCAACGAAAAGGCAAAGGTTTAATTGCAGAAGACTGCGATTGGGATGATGTGTCTTCTGACGACTCATCTGATGAAGAGGAAACTCAAGTGGCACTCATGGCCATTATTGAGGAACCTATCTTAGCTCTCATGGCTAAAATAGAAGAGGTGCCTGAAGAGGTTCCTACTCCTGAAGCTCCCTCCCCTACTACTGAAGCTTCAACCTCTGCGACTGAATCTACCAGTCAGGTACCTATTCCTCTTGTCCCTCTGGAAAGCTTAACTCAGCTTGACCTGGTAACTCTAGATCTTTACAAAGCCCTAAATGGCAAGACCTCTGCTGAGAAGATGAACATCGATCTTCGAGATCAACTCAGAGAGTGTCAAGAGAAAATTAAACAACTCACCATTTTGGAAGAAAACTATAAGGACCAGGTCACTGTAAATAAAACTCTTTGCATTGAAAGAGAAACGGCCCTTGCTGCTAAAGAAAAGGCCTTAGCTCAATTAAATGCTGAGAAAGTCACCATCAAAGGATGGAGTGACGCCTCTGAAAAAGTTGATGTAATATTAGCTTCTGGAAGAACTGGTAAAAGCAGAAGAGGTCTTGGATTCACTCGTGGATACAAGAAAGAAGAAACTAAGTCTGATAGTTCCATGCTCAAATTTGGAAAATTTGTTTCCTCTATTCCTCTTCCTAATGCTTCTGAAAACACTCCTTCTTCTTCTTCTAACACTCACCCTGAAGGTGCTCCTAAGAGCAAAAAGAATACAGTTAAGGATAAATCCAAAACTGAAACACCTTCAAAGACCAAGGGTCCTAAACCCAAGAACAAAGTTCTGGGTGGTGGTCCTTCAGTCTCTGGAACTAAGTCTCTTTCTCAGAGTCCTGCTCCTAGACTGAAGATTGACCTGAAGCAAACGACTAAGGAGAAGACTCCAATTCCTCCTCTGTCAAATGCTAAAAAGGCATACTTGGTGCAGGTCCTGCTCACTTGAAGTTCAAAAACTTCATGGACCCCACAAAACGCTTTCTTTACCGCAAATGCTATCACTGTGGATTAAATGACCATATTGCGAGTAAGTGTCCTGATGCTACCAAAGCTGAAAAATCAGTTAAGGTAAAGAAGGTTCCTAAGACTGAGAAATCAGTCAAAGGAAAGAAGGTTGTCAAGACTATCCCTTCAGTCAAGACTCCAGCCTCCTATACTGAGAAATCAGTAAAGGCTGACACTGACTCAACCAGTCCTACTGATAATCCTGGATCCATAGTTCTATGGGTACCAAAGAAAACTTAAACTCTATATTTTACAGGATAAGGGCATCTGGTACTTGGACAGTGGATGCTCTCGACATATGACTGGTTCTAAATCTGTCCTCACTAACTACCGTGAAGTAAGAGGTCCTGCTGTGACCTTTGGCGGAAACGGTAGAGGCCAAACCCGAGGGTATGGCACTCTTACCAACGGAGTAACTACTTTCAAACGAGTTGCTTATGTTGAAGGCCTGATGCACAATCTTCTTAGCATCAGTCAACTATGTGATAAGAATCACAAAGTTTCTTTCTCAAAGAAAAAGTGCAAAGTCAAGAACAGGAGAAAGGAAGTTATTCTCACTGGTGTTAGACATGCAGATATCTACATCATCAACATGAATACTTCCACTGATAACTTCTGTTTCGTATCACGTGCTTCCACTGATATGAATTGGCTCTGGCACAAGCGTCTCTCTCATCTCAACTTCAAGACGCTGAATCAACTCTGCATCAACAACCTGGTTATTGGTCTTCCTGACTTTCGCTACACAAAGGAATCTCTTTGTTCAGCTTGTGAGAAAGGAAAACAGACCAGGGCTAGCTTCAAGTCCAAGCAGATTTCCTCCATCAGCTCTCCTCTACAACTTCTCCACATGGATCTCTTTGGACCCGTTAGTGTCCAATCCATTGGTGGAAAGAAATATACTCTGGTAATCGTAGATGAATATTCCAGATATACTTGGGTTTTCTTCTTACATGCCAAGAGTGATGCTCCTGAAGAAATCATCCTGTTCGTCAGGAAGATGGAAAGACTCAACAACCTTACTGTTCGATCAATAAGAAGTGACCATGGGACTGAGTTCAAAAACAGTACCCTGGAATCTTTCTTTGAACAGAAAGGTATCTCTCAAAACTTCTCCTCTGTGAGAACTCCTCAGCAAAATGGTGTTGCTGAAAGACGGAACAGGACATTGATTGAAGCTGCGAGATCTATGCTGAGTGAAGCCAACCTTGCCACTCAGTTCCGGGCTGAAGCCGTAAATACTGCTTGCTATACTCAGAACAGATCTCTGATTGTCAAGCGTTTCAGAAGAACCGCTTACGAACTCTTTCGTAACAGGAAACCATCAATCGAACATCTCCATATCTTTGGTTGTGTCTGCTACATCCTGAACAACAAAGATAATCTTGGAAAGTTTGATTCCAAATCTGATGATGGAATTTTCCTCGGATACTCATCCATTTCTAAAACTTACCGTGTGTTCAACAAACGAAGACAAACCATTGAGGAAACGATTCATGTCAAGTTTGATGAATCGGGTCCTACCTTTCCTCACCCAAATGATAATACTGAAATCAATCAGTGGGCTGACTCTTTCTTTCAAGTCCCTGAACCTCCTATTGCTGATCCATCTCCTCAAGACCTTCCTGATGGTTTTGAAGAAAATCCTATACCACCCACTGATATAACCACTCCACCTCTCATAAATGCCACCCCTATCTCTCAAATCACACCACCTGAACCTGATCAACCCACTAACAGTGAAGACTTCTCTCAAACCACTGTTAGTGAACCCTCTCCTACCAATCTTCTTCCTGATCCATCATCCAATGAAGCATCTACTTCAGGACAGGTGTATCAACCACCTGCTCTCCGATGGACCAAAGATCATCCATTGATCAAGTTCTTGGAAACCCTTCTTCTGGTGTGAAAACCAGACGTCAGGCTGGTAACGTCTGTCTTTATGTAAATTTTATCTCTGAAAATGAACCTAAAGAAATAGATGATGCCTTGCGTGATCCTGCCTGGGTCTCAGCCATGCAGGAAGAGCTAGCAGAATTCATCAGAAACAATGTCTGGCTTCTCGTCCCTAGGCCTCGAAAACGTACAATCATTGGTTCCAAGTGGATTTTTCGAAATAAACTTGATGAGATTGGTACAATCATTCGAAACAAGGCTCGCCTTGTGGCTCAGGGATACAGGCAGGAAGAGGGCATTGATTACGATGAAACTTTTGCTCCTGTTGCTAGGCTCGAAGCAATTCGACTCTTCCTAGCTTTTGCAGCACATATGAACTTCAAGGTTTATCAGATGGACATTAAAAATGCCTTTCTGAATGGAAAACTTAATGAAGAAGTCTATGTGGCTCAGCCTCCTGGCTTTGTAGATCCTAAGTTCCCTGATCACGTCTACAAATTAAACAAGGCTCTCTATGGATTAAAACAGGCTCCTCGTGCCTGGTATGACACCCTCTCAACCTTTCTTCTCTCTAAAGGTTTTGTTCGTGGAAAGATTGATAGCACTTTATTTCTAAAGAAATATCCTAAGCATATCCTTCTTGTCCAGATATATGTCGATGACATTATCTTTGGATCCACCAATCCCAAACTCTGCGAAAAGTTTGAGTTGCTCATGAAATCTGAATATAAAATGTCTATGATGGGCGAACTAACATTCTTTTTAGGACTTCAGATCAAGCAATCTGAAAAGGGAATCTTTATCAATCAAGGTAAATATGTACATGAGATGCTGAAGAAATTTGATCTCACATCCTGTACACCGATGAAGACTCCAATGGCTCCTCCTCTGTCTCTTGACAAGGATTCCAAAGGGAAACCTGTTGATGTGACTCTCTATAGAGGAATGATTGGCTCACTGCTGTATCTTACAGCGAGTCGTCCTGATATCATGTATTCTACATGTCTCTGTGCTCGTTATCAGGCTGAACCCAAAGAATCCCATCTGACCGCTGTAAAGCGGATCTTCAGATACCTGAAAGGAACTCCAAACATGGGTCTTTGGTACTCCAAGGACTCAGGGTTCGATCTAACAGCTTATTCTGATAGTGACTTTGCAGGATGTAAGATCGACAGAAAAAGCACTACTGGTGGATGTCACCTATTAGGTGGCAAGTTGGTGAGTTGGACTAGCAAGAAGCAGAACTCTGTGTCCACATCAACTGCTGAAGCTGAATATGTTGCAGCAGGAATATGTTGTGCTCAGGTCCTGTGGCTGAGAAATCAACTTCAGGACTATGACATACAACTCTCCAAAATTCCTATCTACTGTGACAACACTTCAGCAATAGCCATCGCTAACAATCCTGTCTTACACTCTAAGACAAAGCACATTGAAGTGAGATATCACTTCATCAGGGATCATGTGATGAATGGTGATATTGAACTCCATTTTGTCCCTACTGAATATCAGCTTGCTGACCTCTTTACCAAACCACTGGATGTGACGCGTTTTAATATGCTCCTCAGTGAACTTGGGATGTTAAATTCTGAAGAATAGAAGTTCTCAGGACAAACAGTTGTTAAAGTCCTTATAAAAATATTCTCTCAGGACCTCTTTTCTTAACAACTCCTGAATAACTCTTCTTCAGGGGATAACTCTATTCAGTACTTACAAAATCTTGGTTCAAAATCCGAATACTGATGATTCTCAGGTAAGTATTTCTTCTCCCTGCTACTGAAACCTTATCGCATTAAATGTGATAAGAGGATTTTTCCCAAAACAGTACTTATCTGATAAGTACTCTGATTCCAATAAAACATATCTTTCACCAAAATGGAATCATCCCCTGAAAAGGTGGTTTTTAGTTTTTCATATAAAACAAACGTTTCATCTGGGCTGACACGTAATGGGACGTTTCCTGTTCCCCACTACGTGTGTCAGGCGCGTGAACGCGCGTAGAACTCCCTTTTTCATCATTTCGTTTGAATTTAGCCGCTCTTTTCTCTCTCATACTTTTTCTCTCTCCTACCACGAGGTATAAAAACCTCACTTGTATTCCTTTTCACTCTTTACGCTCACATAAATCTCTAAGCAATCAAGCAAGAAAAGCAAGAACAAGTTTTAATTTCTCAAGAACATCAAGAACACTCATCTCTTTCTTTCAACAAATTCATCGTAAGTGTTTCTTAATTTTTGTTCTTTCTACATAGTAAGTTGGCTTTCTTCACTTAAACAACTTAGTGTGATAAATCGTTTTTCAAAAACACTAAGATCACTTCGTTTGATCTTAGTTTCTCCAAAATCTTCTAAGGTTTTTGTTAAACAGTTTACATGATATTCTTATTTCTTTTAAGAACAATCATAAACTCTTATTTTTGATATCTTTTCGTCAAAATAAAAGTTTCTTTTCAATACCAAAACACATTCCTTTTGTGAATTTTGGTATCTAATCTATTCTAAGTATAAAGGATTTCACCATTTTTATGAACATATTTTGTGTTCATTGAAAAATGAAGAAAAATGCATATTTTGGACTCTTAATCATCCATATATGTTATTTTTATGTTTTTAACAGGATGGCTGCTACTACATCTACATCCTTGGACGCCCAGCTCTCATCTGAGGCCACACCTCTGCAAGCTACTGAGAGTTTGCCAATAATCATCCCACAACATGACGTGCAGTTCAAGCAGAACAACGTCATAGGACTGTTTGACATCCCAGCAGACAAAGCATACCTGCTGCCTGCCAAAGAATTCTTGCTGAAAAGCCCCCTGAAGACGGCTTTCACCCTTGACCCTAAGCCGAACAAGCCAATGCTGCAACAACTATGGTCTACAGCCACTGTTGCCAAGGAAAAGAATACCAAAGGTGTCCTGCGAGAGGTCATCAAATTCCAAATCAAGGAAAACATCATTTCCTTTGGTTTCGGAACCCTAAGGAACGTGCTCAACTTCCCAAAGAAGAAGCGCTTCCCTCCTGTCCCCACCGCTGACGAAATCGTAGAATTCCTGGACGCCATAGGCTACCGATGGCCTGTGAAGGATGGCGTCTTGCTACCAAAGACGGGTGCCACTGTCCATAAGTCAGGACTAAACGCTACGTTCCACTATATATGGAACACGTTTGGCCTGTGCTTATCGGGCAAGACGGGGAGCACGGAGCAGTTCCCTACGGTCATCCAGCACATGGTCTTCTCTGCGATCAAAAATCGCGAGTTTGACTATGCTCGCTACATATGGGACCACATGGTGAAGAAGGTCCGGAACAAGACCCGGGTCGTCAACATGGCCTTCCCCAGATTTTTCTCGGCCGTCCTGGAGCTACATATGGGGGACAACTACCCCAAGGTTGGGAACTCCAACAACTACACTCTTGGACCCAGGTTCCTGGAACAGGTTGCTCCTCAACCTGACGACGTCCCTCTCTCCGCCGTCCTGGTCGTTCCTGAACCAGTTCAGGAGGATGCTGAACAATCCTCCTCTCCAACTGCAGGTACGTTTTCTCTCTTCTCTTCCAAACCACATTCTTCTACTTCTATGCATGCTATGTCAGTAGCTAACCCCATACTGACTTCCCCAGCTGCAACCACAACTTCTGCGCTCCAGAAGCGCCCCCAACCATCTTCTGCCACTCCTCCACCTCCTCCAAAACGCGCCAAGTCTAAGGCGCAGAAGAAAAAGAAACAGGCGGCTGGTAAGAAATATTACATTACCCTGCCCCAGTACTTTAATAAACCATCTCCTTTATCTAAAAATTCTTCCACTGCAGATACTCCTATCTCTGCTCCTGCTACACAAGAACCTGAGGTTGTTCAACTCGAACACTCAGAGAATGAGGCGGGTAATCGTTCTGATACCCTCCTAGCCTCAGGTAATAATTCTAAGCAAACTGTTACCTTTTCTTCTTCTATGAAAGCTACTGAGTCTTCTAGTATTCATTTAGCTCCTCTATTTACAGGTTCTTTAGGAGCAGGTTCTGAAGGGCATCCCCAACTTCATCAGGATGACCCCTTCAATGATTTTATTCTCATGGATGCCGAGCATCAGCTGAACACAGCTGAGCTTCGCAGGCAGTCCGCTGAACGGAACTTGCAGGAGGCCCGCACAGCCCTCCAGCAGAAGGAGGCAGAGCATTCAGCACGTCTCCAGACTTTACAACAGGAGCTTGCTGCTGCCAAAGCTGCTGCAGCCGCTGCTGAAGCCGCCGCCGCCAGTGCCACTGCCGCCGCCGTCGCCGCAACTCCGCCGCCCACGGCCGTCACCCTCTCCATTCCTTGTCTGGATAACATCCACGACAAGGTTTCACAAGTTGCCTCCTCCTCTACCAACCTTCAGGCATCTATTGATGACCTGAAGGCAACGGCTCTCCCTGCGCTCTCCACAACAATCAACAACAGCACCAACTCTCTCACCACCTTCCAATCAACGGTGGTTCAGAGGTTGGATGCTCAGGAAGCTGCCATCCGCGCCATCCAGGAGCAGGTGACAGGGCTCTCCTCTGCTGTTAACGCCCTCACCTCTGCTCCTGCGCCGCCTCCATCTTTCACCACGGCGGACAGGGATGTGTTGCAGTCCCTGATCTCATCATCATACATCACGCGCAAAGTCCTCAGTGACATGGCCTCTCTCCTCCAGAGGAGTGTATCAACAACTGCCTTAATGCAGGCACCTGTTGAGGGGGAGAGACAGCCCCGAGACCATTCCGCCTATTCCCCCTCCACGAACTGGAGAACCACTGAAGCCGGGGGGAATAATGAAGACGAGGATGATGATGATGAAGATGATGATGATGATATAGACGACGACATCTTCGTCGAGAAGGTTCCTACCTCAGCGCCCATTCCAGGGCTCGCACAACCTCAGGGGGAGAACCCTGATGCCTCTGGTATGTCTCTACTACCATCCTCTCCCTCTCCCTCTGATAACCAACCTATCTCTATTCTTCTTAAAACCAAACCTACCTCTGAAACCATCACCTTAGACTCCTCACCTGAAGACTCCCCTCCTAATAACCTTCAAATGGTTATCTACCAACCTCCTAAACTATCTTCTCCTGAACCATCTCCTAAAATCACCTCTCACACTGAACCTGAACCTAATACCCTAACCAATCCTGAAGATGTCATCTATGGTTCTGTCACTGGTGACATTATTCGCCTAATGGAGAATAGTCCCAATGAACAGACCAGGGCTGAATTATATACTATGACCTTCAGGATCACACCCCTCAACCAAGAAACCATTACTACCCGTCCTACAACCCGTTTCAACCAAGAAGCCTCTTCATCCAGAACCCCTGAAATCCGAGCCACCCCTGATACAATATGCCTTTCATCAGATGATGAATTCATCTCTGATGACTTCTCTACCCCTGCTTCTTCACCCAGATCGCCTCCCTCAAACTCTCCTAGATCTGAAGGTGAAAATTACCCTGACAATTCCTTTGCCATTGACAGGGATGGGCGCTTAGACGCCGTGATAGAGCGACTCGAGAGTACAAGAGTAAAAATCCCTCTTCGTACCTCTTGTGACTCCGAGTTCGCCTATCTCTCGCAGGAGGAGTACAACGAAGCTGTACAGGCTCAACTAGAGCACAATAAAAAGCAGAAGGAAGCTTTCCTCTCTGCCCAAGCCGCTCGAAGGCTTGCATCGGATTTTGTAGATGAAGATGCAGAAATAAGTGCACATCCTATCCTTGCACAGAAGGCTGTTCTGAAGGTCTTCAACAAAAATGCAGAGGTACAGACTGGAGAAGTAAACGCTGAGCTTGACTGGTGCAGAGATCGGTTACACCTCCGAAAGCATGGTGCTGCCATCTCAGGAATCCATCTTCGCCGATCTAGAGGCAAGAAAGGTAATCCTAGCAAAATCTGGATCACAGTCAAACGCTCTGGAGTAAAGGACGCAGAGCACACTCTGGACAAGTTAGATCGTTACAACTTGTCAGAGTGGAACGAAATCAGATCCCTACTTCCCAAAGCCAACAAGAACTGTCGGGCTGAAGTAGAAGAAGTCATTGAAGGACTTATTGCTCGCATCAGAAGGACAACTGAAATACCTGATGACCTGCTCCATTACTCTTCAGTCCTATCTCAGCAACCAGTTCGAAGATCTGCAGGTACCTCTACAAGAAGACCTACTCCCTGTCTTCCCAGAATGGTTGTTAAACCTCTGGACCTCTCAATGCTTGATCTTTCACTCCCTCCTGGAATCTCTCTATCTGAAGGACAAGTAATCAGAGAACCTGTTCATGGCATTTGTGTTAGCGATAACTCAAAAATCCTACGCTTTCAGCGCTTCAGTGAGCTACACATAGCGCCCTATGAACATCTTTTGACAGTTCTCTTCACTGCACAACAAGATAAGAAAAATCCAGACAACAAAGAGATTATTCGCACTGTCAGAGCTATACTTGATCACAGACTTGCCTTCAGCGACACTCCTGTTCCTGTTTGCGTCAAGACTGAATACATTAGCGAAGAATCTGATAGTTAAATATTTTGTAATTTTTCTTTCAGTACTCCTGTCATGTACTCTTGTATTTTCCTTACTCTTGTAATACTTAAATGAGATTAATGAGAATGCAATTCAGTGCATTGTACTTCATTCCATCATAGTACTGAAAAAGATCCCTCAAAACAGTAAATGGGACATGTACCTTTATGAGTTCTATTTCCTACTGTTTAGTTCTAGACTTAGATTTATTTCTAACTTTTCTAGATTAAGACAATTACTCTATTGTCTTATCATTATCATTTAGGGGGAGATTGTTGATCCAGCTCTCCTAAGACCTGATGAAATGATAATGATCCTGAATCTTTACTTAGTGAATAGGTTTTTACTTCTGTTATAGCTTGAGGAATTATCACTGAGTCTGTTCAGTGTTATTCCATGTTACTTGTGCTGTAACTTAACTTTATAGATTTCAGGATCAGGATCAGGAGACTAACGAGCCTGTTCTGAAGTTTACTGATCCTGTCCACTGAAGTAAAGACCTCCTCCTGAAGACATTAAGATCATACACAAAGAACCATCAACGACGTCGAAGAAATAGCTGATGACAGGAACAGCATGCTCGTGATCTGAAGACGGAACTCAGTGATAGCAGTCTGTTCACTATCGTATGACATCCTGAAGACTCATCAGGATACACGTGACCCTGAACTTCCTCAGTTTCAGGACTCTAGTCACTGATCAGTATCCTGATCCTGAAGGATTAGAAAAATGTCTTAGTCTAATGCACAAAAGGATTATCCGCCTTTACTGACACAATAGTACATAAGGGCAGTTACTTTACTGTTCCCTCCGTACTTATCAGACCTCAAGGCAACTGTTTACAAACATCCTCTTTTGCACACCATGCAAAGAGTATTTGTTTATAGTAAATAGTACAACAGACCACTCACATTGTGACACATCACAATAGTAGGTCTGCATGCATTTAATGCATGGAGTATAAATAGGACGTGAAGAGATGTTCTCCATACTTCTTCTTCATCCAAAAATACTCAAGTCCTTTCTCTCTTATTCCCTCTATCTTCTTTCTTTATTCTCTTCTCACTTAGTGCATAGTGAAAGAACTTAGATTGTTTAGTTTAGACTATTAGTCTTTTCTATTTCCGCAACAATCTGTAAATTCATTTTGTTAATACAACAAGAATTTAAAAGTGAAAAATTGTGTATTATATTCAACCCCCCCCCTTCTATAATCCCAAACACTATCCTTACTTGAAGGTCACCTACTTGGGACCAACAAAGACTACTCACTAGACATGATCAAAACAGAAAACATGATAGTAGACACAGACATGATACCGACAGTACAACGACGGATGATCGAAGATCGAACCCTGCAGCGTATCAGCACCACTCTCTACCTCAATGTTTCTCTCGTCTATGCATACGTGTATTTCTCTCTATCTCTAACTCTATTCGTGCATATCACAACTGAAGGAGGAGGCTGGTATTTAAAAGAGGCGTCCAGAGCCTGTTTGGCGATCGCCAGACGGCTGCTTCGCGGCACCAAACACTTAGGTCAAACCCTGGTCTTCATCTTTATCGAACTTGGCGGCGCCAGATCTGGAATTTTGCGATCGCTAAGAAGCTACTGGATTGAGATTGTGCATTTTTCACGTTTTTTCGCCTTTTTCGTACTTTTCCATTCCACGACGCCAGATCTGGAATTTTGCGATCGCTAAGAAGCTACTGCATTGAGATTGTGCATTTTTCACGTTTTTTCGCATTTTTCACGTTTTTTCGCCTTATCAGTCCTCACTCTTATACCTCTTCCCGAGCAAAATTGGCGGGACCCAAGAAAAAACAGCCAGGGCCCGCCAAACCCTCCGCACACTCCAAAACGGCTCTCCCTCCGACCAACCCATCGGAGGGAATCCCAGCCTTTAAACCTCTTTTGCGGAGGCGCTCCACATCCCCCCTTGGATCTCCTTCTAAAAGGTCTAAGGTTCTTCCTAGGGTCAATCCCGAAGGTAACACTTCTACTGCCCCAATTGGACCCAGGGGCAATCAATCCACCCCTACCACCTCATCTGGCTTGTCTCAACACAAGTCGGTTGTATTCAAGGAGTCCCTACTTACACCTGCCACTACCTCCCAAAAGGTTGTGGTGGATGACTTGGGTTCTGCTCCGACCCAAGGCCAAACTACCACACTACACGGCCTTTCACATCATGCACAAGCCGATGAGGGTTCCATCATTCCTGAGGCTGCTGTCTTTCTCTCTAACTTCTTTCTTGAGACAGATTCTCCTTCGGTCGGACACGAGAGTTTGGCACCACCGGCATTTGACTTCACGGACACAGATACTGCTCCTGTCCATCCCTCTCCACGGCGTGAGTCCCCTCCTCGACGGACTCCTTCTCCGACACGACTTCGGTCCCCTTCTCCGATACGTCACCGGACCTCCTCCTCATCTACTTGTCCGATCAGTCGGATGCCTATTGAAGACTTCTTCTCCGATGTTCTACACAGCAGTCGGAAGGTTGGGTCACTGGAATCTCAGTTGGCCACTCTATCCGGAGACTTCCGGACCTATCTGGCTCAGCATGACACTCGCTTGAAGGCTTTAGAGGACTCTCAGACTGTCTCTCACAGATTACTCACAGTCTTGGGGGAAAATGACAAGATCCATCGTCAGGTTCTTTCGAAGCTCACTACTCAAGTTGAGCAATACTCCTCTTCTGTTGCAGCCTCCGTTGACTCCTTAAAGACGGATATCCAGCAGCTTGCTTCCTCTATCTCTTCTCCTCCGAATGATGTTCTCTCGAAGATTTCAGACTCTCTGGCCTCTCTCTCAAAAACCACGGAGCAGCATGCAGAATATATTGAGGCTTTAAGGGTGGCCTCTTCTGATCACGGAACAACCCTCAAGTCCATCTCCGCCCATCTTGATCAGTACCAGCTTCTCTCTCAGCAAGGTCCTGCTCTCTTTACTTCTTCTGACCACCAGACACTACACTACCTTAAGGCCCGGACTGACGATGCTGAGGTGTCTTATGTATCTCCCTCAGCAACTGAGGGGGAGAAACAGGTAGTAGTTGCATCTGCTGAGGGGGAGAATCAACCTCGATCGACTGTCCCAAAACGAAGAACTGGTCCGGACATAAGCAGCCGAAAGAGAGTTCATCCGAGGCAAATGCAAATAGCTAAGGATGCTGTTACTACTTCTCCTCCATCTGATGCATCTCTTCAGGGGGAGGGAACCAGAATCTCTTCAAAAACTGATGAAGACTCATCTAAAGAAAAAAGGAAAAATAAGCTCACTCCTGACCAAGAAGCGGCAGAAGAAAATGCCATGAAGAAGGCCCTTCAACAAAAACTAAGCGAGTTTGACAAGCTCAGGCTTAAGCCTCCTTCTAACACATCTTCAGTGTTCGGTCCTGATTTCTCTTTTCTTGGTGCAAAGGTAGCCAAGGATGTAGCAGTTTCTGGAACTATCAAAGTTGGACTCACCGATCCTATTGCAGCTCAGAAGGAAGCAGCAACTCGAGCAAAGGAAAAGCAAAAGGCGGTAGACAACTTGGTAAAACAGTATCATGACTGCCTCACGCGAAGAAAGAATCCGAAGGAAATTACCAAGGTTAGAGCCAAAAAGGAAGGTCACATCATCTGGATGGCTGTTCAGAGAGGTAGCAATCCCCCAGAAACCTTCAACCTTCTGTCCCTAAAGAACTTTGGTGTCACTGAATGGAATAAGATTCTTTTCTTACTGGATGACAAGCATATCCCAATCCCGGTCTACAAAGAAATCATGGAATTCCTTGACAAACTCTATGTCAGCTTGGGAAAGGTCAGGAACGAATACAACAAAGACCTCTCTGAAGAAGAAAAGAAAATCCTCTCAACCTTGAGTGAGCGAGCTAAGTAGTTTCTTTGTGTTCTCTATCTCTCTATGTGCCTTTTCATTCTACTTCTATCTGTAATACTTTTGTAATCTCACCGATGTACTCTTTATCGATGAAATTAAAAGTATTTCTTAGTGATTAAACTTTTTTTTGTAAATAGTTCATATTATTGTAAATACTTATTTATACAAAAAAAAACCCCAAAAAGAATAAAAATGGGTCATCTCTTATACGAAGCTAGTTTACAATCTTTGTGCCGGATCACATCCTCAAATAGGGGGAGATTGTTGGAACACTTCATTTGAAGATGTATTCCGATGTCCTTCTATATTCTTTATTGTAAATCTATCTTCTCTCAGGTACTAAATAAATCAATTATTCGAAGAAGAATTGATATCAGCTGAAATCATCAATAATGTGGAACGAAGGTGATTTTGGCTAAGTATCTGAGGAGTCCTTCCGGAGGAGTACATCTAGGAGAGTCATCCGGACAAGTCCATTCGGCCAAGCCATCCGGACGAGTCCATCTGGACAAGTCCATCTGGACAAGTCCATCTGGACAAGTCCATCTGTTTGAGGCCATTCGGATGAGTCCACCCAATTAGATCATCTGGATAACTCTTTGTGCAATGGACCAAGGATGGCTCGTGGATCGAGAATGCTTGGTTAGAAATTTGTCTGAAGATGGTCATCTCAATGAATACAAAGTTTTCATTGAACATTGTCTACCTACAAAAAGGAGTCAAGGGATTTTGACTCTGTGCCATACTTCTTGGAGAGATTCCCTTGCAGGAGGTTTGGCTTATCTCCGTTAATGCAAAATATTCACTAAAGAATGAATATCTGCAAAAAGAGGTCTTGAAGATTTGAATTGGCTACAATACCCATTATGGAGATCCTCATGCAGCAAGACAAATCTTGACACGCGTCCGTTGTACTTGATGAAGCTGGGACTATAAATACAGGTCTTTGGTCTCAGTCTTCTTCACGCATTCTAGCTTTCAAATTCAGAGCAATATAGCAATCAGAGTGAAAGAGTGCTTCCACCACCTTCAAGTTCATTGTGTTACTAAGTGTTCCATAGTTGTGTTCTTGTAGTCTTGGTGTCTTAGTGTCTTAGTGTTTTGATTGTTCAAGTAGCTTAAGTTATTTGTTTTCCGCAACAATCAGTCTTTGTGATCTTAGTGTAATTCTTAGTTGAAATTTTTTCAATATAAAGAATTTAAAAAGTACTTCTCTGTCTTTAATTTTTACGGTTTTGCATTCAACCCCCCTTCTACAAAACCCTGATAGCCAAGTCTATCTGTCTTTGAGACCTAACACTTTAATGGTTGAATGAAAATATATAACCTGCAGTTATGTAGGATTCTTAAAAATGCATAGATTTGAAATATGAGTTGTAGCTTACTGATCTTATATTACAATAGTATACAAAAAATTATTTGGAATCTAACTATGTTCCATTCAAAACAATTAGACTTATATGGCATACATAGTTCCATATACATAAATTTTGTTCTTATTTGCCATTTTTATCACTTAAGGTTGGTATTTTATTACATTTATATTGTATGAGATGCTTAAATAAACAAAATTTGTCACCACCGGGTACCCAGTATCGGAACCGGTTCCCGGTTGTTCCGGGACCGGTTCCAAAAAATGAAGAACCGCTTATAGCGGTTCCGGTTCCATCATTCGAGGAACCGCCGGTTCCGGTTCCGGTTCCATGAAAAAAGGCCGGGTACCCGGTTATGCTCACCCCTAATTGATATAGCCAAAATTATACAGGTTTTTAGAATACGATATCGTTATCTTCATGCTTGTTTTTGGCCTAATTCATATGTGAATAGTGCTAATTTGGTGTATTTTGCAGTTTCAGGTAATTTTGGGCAAGAATTACAAAAAGTGAGAAAAAAACGTCAAAAGGAGCATTTTGTGACAAAAATGGAAAATGTAATAGCTTGCTCCCAAGACAGCTTGCTTAGCCCCAAAGAAAGGCTTTTAGATTAGATTTGGAAGGAGAATAAGAAAAATCTGTATATGCCTTTTCAGCTTGGCTCGCGCGCGAGGCGCGAGGAAGCCGTTGCCCGATTTTATTATTTATATATAGCCTTAGCCTATTCAGTTCATATCATCCAAGAGTTTAGATTCTAGAGATAAAATTAGGTCTACAACAATGAGAGTCGTTTAGGGTTTCCAGACAAGGAGAGAATGCTCGAGAAGACAACGCATATGAGGAGATGATTCGAGAGGATTCTACATCAAGAACGACTAGTCTATGGTTTGTTCTTTATTAGAGTCTATGGCTATGTCTATATACTAGTTTTCTTTTGTGTTGCATTATGGATTGATGAACTTTGGTTGGCTTGATTTTTACTTATAATTGATGTTTAGTTCTTAATTGTTTTAGTTTACTTTCTATTTATGATTTTAACTCCCGCTACTTGAAATCATTGGTCGGGTGTATCTATTGGTAGATAGACTCTTTTTAGTTAATCAATCTCCTATTCCTTTTACTTTGGTGACGTGGCAGACAATCTATCTACTTAAGTTTAAGAGATTGGAAAGTAAGGTCCGATAACTTGGTTATGAATAGGATTAAATCCAGTCTCTGAGGATCTTAGACTGAAGAACCATGATAGTTCCGGTTAAATTGACTAAATAACCTGGATGATTTCAGTCGAATAAATCTTAGGGAGTTTACATGTCAATGTGTTAATTGATGGAAATCAAACCACTGTAAAGAGATTCGTAATTTTGATTCATAGTGAATGCAGTCTTCTCTAATTTGTGTTGTTTATCAGTTTTCATCTTCTTGTTAGTTTTATTGTTTATTAAGTATTTTATTAAACAACATCCACTTTCAAAAGCAAATCATCTTTAGACTAATTGACGAAAGCTTTAATAGGTCATCTAGCTTAACTGTTCCTAGTGGTAAGAACGATACTTGCTAGTTGCATATATTGTACTATTCACGATCAGGTCATACTTGCCTGTTTGTGGTAGTTTAGTAGGGTAATAAAAAGTGTTTAATTTGAATGGTAATTTTATGTATATAAATACCACATCAGTCATCATATCCATTGAAAATCGACTTTTGAAGTGAAATTTGAAATTCAAACAAATTTTGAAACTCAAATCTCGGAGGCAAAGTGTTTGGGTAAATATCGTTAAACTCAACCAACGAGGATAATATCCTCAACAATGATACATTCATTAATCGATCATCAATATAACTAACAACCCTAATATCCTTGACAAACAATTATCCATTGTTAGAATTGCAACTATTTAACCCCAACTAATACTAACGCTTATATGTGTTCAAAAACTATTATTAACTTCATTTAATGCAACTTATATTTGAAACTAAATATTTGTGATGTAAATATGTTTCATTGATGCTTCAATCATAACCAACGACTAACATTCAATACATGATAGTTGCCCCCGTTATGGCAATTAACGATAGATATTACAAACACAACCTATAAAAGAGAACTCAAAGCATCCGAAGAACACAAGAATTCCAGGTTAAACAAGTAACTCTCAACATACACCTCAACTCTATAAACATTTGCTCAAGATCATCTATTGACAGTCAAATTGTTTACATTTATGTCCCTAGTGCATCGATGATACCTCAGACAATCTACAATTTTTATCTTTGATGGGGTATTTGGCATCACCAAAATCATTCGTCTTATTTATTTTTCTAGTTACTTATCTTCTATATTTCAAAGGTTCAATATGAAGTTATTTAAGCTCTAACATCCAAACCTTAAATTATATTTGTATACCTTTTGTCATTAACAGAAGCTACGTTTGATCAGGTCCCATGCACTGCGTCAAACTGTTTTGGTTGGATTTTAATTAAATTTGAAGACCTAATATGAGTCCCCACAATCAAACAATATAATATACAATAATTATAAATACACAAATATACATAATGGAAATATGCAAAAAATGAACGACATATATCAATTGTTGAGACGTAATACCCTAGAATGGAAAAACCTAGGGGCGACCGTGATCATTGCTCCATTAAGCTCAATCAAAATGAAGGAAGACATGACATCTAAATGATTTTTTTTTTTTTGTAATAGAGAGAGCGGTCTTTAGGGTTCTTTTTCTTTACCCCTGGCTTGTGAAGTCGTATGTCTTTTTGACCCTAAGAGAGTAAGTCGAGCAATTTTAGATTTCACGTTAGAGCTAGAGGTGAACCCAAGTACTCCCTTTAAAACACCCTTTCAGTCGACTCACTTCAATTTTCGAGTCTGGCTCCGCTCATGGGCTTCTTGGTTCCAACACCTTACTATTCGGACCCAATGGCCTTCTGAGCCCATTCCCTCATGCGGACGGTTCAACCCCAATAGACGTGAACCCCGATCAGGTATGGAAAACTCGTTAGGAACCCGTTTTGTAAATAATATTAATATAATATAAAAATCAAAATCATATTTAACACATGCAATATCTTTCGGACCCGCTTCATAGAAATCAAACTCCTTTAACCATGTTACCCACCTAACCACACAAGAAATCCTCACCCGTGAGTAAAATTGTCATATCCATCAATTAAAATCCAACCTTACATAATTTATCTCAAAATCATACCAAACTCTTACATGCTTTTAAGATATCATTCAAACCTTTTCATTCATTTAGTTAATATTAAAAGATAAATGTCAATATCCTGTAGCTCAATCGATAATGGATGAACGATAAGTTTGTAACAAATATCAAATGGTCTGATTCAAGTCTCGACTCACGCACATATGTCCTCATAGCCACAATCGCTAAGTGAGTCAAGAATGCCTTCCACACAATCCCTGATGAATCTTTTAGGTTGCCAGAATCAACCTTTTAACAAAGAAAAATATTAAAAGATAAATAAATACCTAGAAGCCTTGTTTGTATGATCCCATAAAAAGAAATGAAGAAAATAGTCTGAAATTAGTATATATTATTATAGCATTGGTGTCACATTTGAAATCCAACCTCTTAACCTAACTCATAAATGTCCATCTCATCATCATCTTTGTTTCTTTTCTTTTCCTTTCCCCACGGCCACGCCTCTTTCCAGCTAATTAACTACCTCCTTCCCAACCCTCTTTCTCTTTCTTTTTCTCCTATACATACAGATTCTATATATCTATATCTATATCTATATATATATATATGCCAAACTCCCCCTTTCTCTCATCTTTAACTCCCCCCCACAAAGACTAAAACAAACCATACTCTCAAAATCTTTACACCCCAGCTACTTTCTTTCTCTTCTTACCTATCTATTTTGCAAAAATTCCTACTTCTTTTTGTGGGTTTTTATTTAATTTTATATATAAAAGTTGTGAGAAAAATGGCACCTGCAGCATTTGAATTCGATGGATCTTCGTCTTGTACGAAGAGGGTTTGTGTAATGGATGCTGGAGGAAGCTTAGGGTCTGCACTTGTCAATCGTCTTCTTCAAAGAGGCTATTTTGTTCATGCTGCTATTCAGACCCATGGTTTGCTCTTTGTTGTTTTTCTTTAATTTGTGAAATCTGATACCTACTAAGATCTGTATTTGATTGATTACAAACCATCTTGTTAATTTTATTTAATAAATGATGAGTTTTTTTCTTCATTTTTGTGAAAAGAAAGTGTTGGTATGATGATTGTGAATTATAAAGAAATTGGGGCATTTATGAAGATGATCCATTTTGCAAGTGAATTGATAATAACTTGAAATTAATGAATTGTTTTCCAGATGAGATGCAGTCTTTGGAAGGAAGAGTTGGAGAGAAGAAGAAACTGAGAGTATTCCACACAGACCCATTGGATTATCACAGTATATTGGAAGCTTTACAAGGATGTTATGGTTTATTTTACTCATTTGAGCCTCCTTCTGATCAGTCTTCATATGATGTATGCACCCTTTTTTTCTCAACTATATATATATATATATATATATCTCAAAATGGAAACTCAAATTTTGATTGTGAACGCGAGAACAACCGAGAGCCTCGGTGAAATATTCAGTCTGAATAATCATGTATTATTCATGTATTATTCAGAGTGAATAACACAACATTCAGTATTATTAACTCCGAATAACACTGAATCATGTGTTATTCACTCTGAATAATAAATGATTATTCAGACTGAATATGCCACGTGGCGTACTCTTGGTTGCCCTCACGTTCGCAATGAAATTTTAGTTCGCAGCCGAACTAGAAGTTGGTATTTTAGTTAAGGTTTGAGGAGTAAATGTTGATTTGAAATGAAAACAGGAATTGATGGCAGAAATGGAGGTAAGGGCAGCACATAATGTGTTGGAAGCATGTGCCCAAACCGAGACTATCGACAAAGTGGTTTTTACGTCATCTGCTACTGCCTTGATTTGGAGAGATCCAACTGACTCAACACCTTCGTCCCCCGATTTTGATGAAAGAAACTGGAGCAATGTTAATTTTTGCAAGAAATTTAAGGTATACATGCTAATTGGTTGCCAAATTAGCTCATAAACTAATTGCTGAATGGTTTGGTTCTGTATGATTAAGTGGTCAGAATGATTAAGAGGATCTAATGAAATATAGTTGTTTGATAGTTAAGAATGAAATCATGACTTTGAATGGTTAAGGGAGGCCCAAGATACAAAATCATTTAGACGGTTTTAGAACCATCAAGAGGCAGTTTTTTTTTAATTGCCAAACAAGATTTATATCTTAACGATCCAGAGGCTGCCTCTGTTAATTGGTGAAAATTAGCTGATAAGTTAAATGACAATGTAAAATCACCTAAAACAAATGGGGAGTTGATTGGGAAAAAGAAAACCTAAAGTACATCTTCAAAAACTAGGTTATGGCTAATGAAACAGGGCTTTTTCACTGAGGTTATCAAATAAGAATATTCTTGTGGTTATTTACATGGATTTATTAAGTAATTGTTTATGAAACAGTTATGGCATGGGTTGTCAAAAACTTTGGCGGAGAAGACCGCATGGGCTCTAGCTATGGACCGAGGGGTGAGCATGGTGTCCATAAATGCGGGATTGTTGTTGATCCCTGATCTCACCATCACCCACCCGTACCTGAAAGGTGCAGCCGAGATGTACGAAGATGGGGTTTTCGTGACGGTTGACCTCAAGTTCTTGGTTGACTCTCACATTTGTGTTTTTGAAGAAGTTTCGGCTTATGGTCGATATTTGTGCTTCAATCATGTGATTAATTGCAATAAGGATGCCGTGACGCTCGCACACATCCTCTTGCCACCCGACGTATCCTCACTTCCTCCCAGGTCAGTACTTCTTCTGAGGAGGTTGTGATTAAGTGTCCTAATAGACTGCTTTATATGACTTAAAGTTTATAGCACCACCAAACAACTGTATGCCCTTTGTGTGAAGCGTTTGCAATAAGTTTATGGGACGTTTTCTTAATCAAAAGTGTCCTGCTAACTTTTTTATAAGACAATTTTGAATAGTGTCTTATGAACACACATCTTTTTATAGGACACTTTTCGAAAATTTGTTTATATGCATGCCCAAAAGAGTCTTGTACACTTATTGGAACACTTTTACATAAATACTTATTGTAACACTTTTACATAGGACTTACAAGTGTTTGATTCTATAAACTAAAATACTATAAAGCAGTCTATTAGGATACTTTTTGACTTTTTATAAACTCAATTTTGTTGTAGTATTTTGAGTGAGGCTGATTTTAAAACCCATGGGATTTGCAGTATGACTGTAGGGAGAGCAGGATGGTGTCACAGAGAATAAGCAACAAGAAGCTCAACAAGCTCATGGTTGACTTTGAGAGTAGAGATCAATGAATTGGATATATATATATATATATATATATATTCTAGATTAGATCAGAATAGATGATTTCATCACAAAATGAAAAGGGCTCCTGGTATCTAAAAGCTTCAATACATAGAGTTAAATATTCATTCTTTTAGAGAAAGAAAAGAGGGGGGTTGATCCTTTTGAATGGAGTGGCTGCTTTTGCCTGCAATTCTGCAAACAAGATGAAGAAAATATATGCATTTTTTTCCTGAGAAATGCTTTCAACATAAATGCAATGGCTTTGTGGCAAAATTTCATTCAAACAATTGTTTCTTTGCATATTACCATTAATGCTATTTGTGATATAAGAAAATAAATTTCGGTGGAAATTATGATATAATTATGTATAAAGCTAAATTATGGATTGGTAACATATATTAATCAATAACTTAATAATCATATTAAATTCATTGTAAAGAAATGACCCTAATATAATTTCAGCCTAATACTTATTGTTTGAAGATTTTATAACTGTTAAAAATCGAGTCGCTTCAAATTTATTTTGGATAATTCTAGCCTAAAACCTATTCTTTGAAGATTTTATAGCTCTATTAAATATCGAGTCCCTTCAAATTTGGGTTAGGTTGGTTTGGTCTTTGTACACCCCTAATATTTGGTATTGACGGAGGTGTAACGCTAAGGTTTTTCTTATTACTAATGATTAAATATCTAAAATACCATTTATTTCGATGAAACCGAGAAAACTTGTGAATCTAAATCAAACTTGTCAATATCTTGTCAGTATGTTGTCACACTTGCCAGTGAGTCGGGTTTACACAATAACATTACTTATTAAAAAGAACATAAGAACCAATAAAATCACATATGATTTTGCATTAAGTTTCGGAAAAGGCAATGCTGATGGGCAACTTTAGTTGCAACTTGCAAAGTCGCTTGAATCACATGTGATTTTTTACATAAATTAAATATCATTTTGTTCATTCTTATATTCTTTTAAATACATATTATTCTTGTTTGATCCTCACTCACTTCTCGATATGTTGAAAAGGTAAATTTGAATGTGAATTTTTCTTAGAAAGAAAAAGGTATAATATCTTTTAGATTAACTCAATAAAATATGTTACATTTATGTGAAAAGAAGTGGGTATAACCACATAAAGTGTGGCACTTTTGGTTCATTTATATAAATGAGTTAGTGATTTGTCACCTTTTAAAAAAAAAACCATCTATTAATTTGTCGTTTTGCTTGGTGATATGTATGAGATTATTCGTTTTCTATAAGTCATATGAAAAGGGATGTTTATTTGATAAGAGTTGTTTCGGACAAATGCATGCACACGAGAATCATAAAATTAGTGTTGATTTGACATGAAAAGTGATTGGTAAGAATACTTATTGTTACGTTTTATTGTGGAAAAAAAGAAAGAACTATTTTTTTTCAGTATTTGGTGATTATTTATGTCTCTATGTACCATTACGCAACCATAATAAGCATCAATTGTTGGGGTCTTTCTTTATGGTTGAGTTCGTTCAGATGTCATGGTTTACCAATTTGCCAAAAGGCCAACAAAAATGGAGGCTGGGGTTTATGACCGGGCATGTTTAAATGTCATGGTTATGTTGATGGCAATTGGCAAAATATGTAGGGCCTAATGGTCTTAAAGAAGTTGATTTTGATAGATAACAAATTCATGTTCTATAATTATTATTATTATTATTTTGTCCGTGGTTTATATTTGTAAGGTAAAGGCAACTATTGAGAAGGTCATCTTGTAAAATAATGTTGGTATTTGAAAAGGTTTTTGTCGACATTATAGCCAAAAGATCAAAAGGTAACCTTGGAAATTTTGGGACCATATGCCCAAAAAAGTGAGTATATCTTGAGCATTTGATTTATTATTTTAATAATAAAGAGCGTGTACATTAATACAATAGTACTAACTCATCTTTTTGATGTGTTTCATCAGTTTTGCAATAAACTTCCACATTAATGCAATATCACTTTTACATTTCTTTCTAAGGTGTTTTTCACCAACTAATTTATAATTTATAATTATATATTTTAATAATTTATAATATCATGAAAAAACTAAATATGATTTATTTATAATATAAATAAACAAATAATTAAAATTATATAATACAATCATATAAATAATAAATTGAATTTAACAAAAATATTAATAATTAATTTAATTATAAAATTAATTAAAATAAAGATTTATAATATAATATATATTTTAGTCAATTTTATGTTTGTATAAATAAAAATTAAGTTTTTATGAATAAACAAAAGATAAACAAAAGATAAACTAAGTAGAGGTCAAGTCTAGGATTTATAATGTGAACGTCAATTTTATATTTGTATAAATAAAAAACAAGTTTTTCTATAAATAAATAAAAGAAAGAAAATGTAAACGTCAATTTTCGGTTTTCCGATGTAAACGTCAATTATATGTTTGTATAAATAAAAAATAAGTGTTTTTATACACAAATAAAAGAAAAAAATCTATATTTATAGTATGCAAGAGCTAGCAAGACTTATAAGCGTTTGCAAATAATCTTTTCTAAATGGCAATAATGCCTCACTTGTAAAAGGAGTTATAAAGAAAAACAATTTGTTTGGGTGGGGGTAATGACTTTGCTGAAGCTCCCGTTTGCTTGCTTTTTCGTTCCCGTTCCAAAAAAAAAAAACAACTATTGAAAGAGCCTTTTACAAAATAATATTGGTACTTGAAAAAGATATTGCCGACATTATATGGACAAAAGATCAAAAGGTAACCTTGAAGATTTTGGGACCATATGCCCAAAAGTGAGTACATCTCCATCATTGAGTTATTATTTTAATAATTAAGTTTTTGTTTAATTGCTATATTTGTTTTTATTATATGGTTGTATTATAAACATGAAAATGACCTCAAAATAATTTGTTCTTAACAAATTCCTCATAAGTGCTACTTTAAAGTTTGAAGTAGGGTTGAAGTAATATGGATAGGCTACCATCTGTAGCAACTCATGTGGAAGATATAAAGTTTAGGGATGGGTAAAAGTGACCGAATCCATTAATCCAACTCGAATCCAACCCAAATATTCAATAATAATAGGTTGGATTAAGACTTTCAAGTTTCAATCCATTTAAGATAAATGGATTAATCCGTCTAATATATTATTTAATGGTTGAATTGGGTAGAAATTTTCAACCGATTTACAATCAAATTCAACTCATTTACAATCTGATTTAAACCTACTTATAACATGTTTTATTTTGCAACCTGTGTTGTATTAAAACTTTAAACATTTAACTTTGCATTTGTTTAATATATTTAAATTATTATTTGAAAAATTCATATTATTCAAGAAAAACAATTACTTTGTTTATACCAATTGGTTATTTTTATTAGAGGGACGTTTCTGTTTTTTTTCTTTTAAAAAGAGATTATCTGGGTTTTTTTCTTTCAAAAAGTGCTTATTTGCGTTTTGAAAAAAACAGATTTACTATAACTTCTTTAAATATGTGTATTTGCATTTTCAACCTGTGATAAACATCTTTATCCAAGCACCTAAAATAGCTTATTTGCGTTTTCAACCCGTGATAAGCATATAAGGAGAAAAAAAAAGCAATCCCAAACACCGCCTCAAATACCCTTTACTCTCATTATTTCATATTTTTATTAAAAAAATTATTAGTTAATCAAATTTGTATAATATTTAATATTTAAAACTTATATATATATATATAGAGAGAGAGAGAGAGAGAGATAGGAATGTTCAAATGTGAAGTCATCTTTCATTATAAACGTGAGGACCAACAAAATCGCCCCACGTGGCAATCTGAAACGGCACCTAAGCTTTATTTGGTATGAATATCATGTAGAGTGAATAAAGCATGAATATTCAAACTAAATATTGAACCTGAATCCTCATGTTTACAATGAAAGATGAGTTCACATTTGAACATGATCATATATATATATATATATATATATATTATAAAGTGATAATCATTTACAACCCATTTCTAACGTGAAATTGAACTTTTGTAAAATTCTACGAACCATTTTCATATTTAATACGAAAAATCATTGGTTATGGAAATACGAAAATATATGAACTGTGAATAATTATGAAACGTTTCATAGAATTTTAAAGGATTCCATAAGGTTGCCTCTAGTGGCATATCTAGTGGTGTTGTATTTTCGGCCTTTCTAATCCGTAGGCGTTGTTTTTGTTTACACGTTCGTGGTTTTTTCTTCGGTGTTTTGTCGGTTGTACTTTGTTTATTTGGTGGGTAATATATTGGTTTTTGTCGTTCAAAAAAAATTCATAAGGTTGCATTGGTTTCACGTTAGCTACACGTTGTACAAGACGGGGACTCATATGTTCATGTATATATATATGTAGTCTATTAAAAAAATGTTTATCTATATTACTATACTAGTTTTGATCCCGTGTAATACACGAGATAATTTCAAAAAATTAAATCATGCCAAAAACCTTATATTACAAATATGAATTGTTGTGCTATTGATCTTTTAACATCAATATTATTTTCTATCAAATACATTAATTATTTAAAAAAGAGTACAAACTTTATTTATTTTTAATTTAATTCAATTGATATCAAATTATCAACAACGAAAATATAACAAAGACATTTTATAGATCAAACTATAAACTATCTTTGACTTTAAAATGACGTTAATATACTTTCACATATAAAGAGAAAGGTATACATACAAAAGTGTACTTGAATTGAAATATAATAATGGATACATTTAACAATAATTTGTTATAAAAATATTAATTAACTATTATATTAAAACTCAATGATTATCTTCATTATATTTAAAATGAAATATTTATTTTCTATTTGATAACGTTTATCAATTAGTTACATGAATACAAATATAAATTATTATATAATGTGGAGAAGAAAACTTAGTTATGCTTCTACAAAAAACTAAAAAAAATAAATCAGGAGAAAATCAAACCATATGATTTAGTTCATCATAAGAAAACAATGACACAAATTTTCTTATCATTCTTCAAATAATTGCAAAAACAAATAATAAAATAAATTTTATGCATGAATGTTCTTCGAAAAAAATGGTTGACGAACTTACCTAAGACGTTTGCAAAAAGAGTAATGGAGGAACTTGAAAAATTAAAATGGAAAAGGTAAGGTTTATACGGTTTTTGTTGAATCTGTTTAGTATTTAAATATCAATTTAGCGAGAGAGATAGAGATATAGATGACTTCATACCAATAGATAGAGATAAAGTTTGTTATATTTAATAGATAATTTTAAATTTTGAATCAGTGCCATGTGTCAACATATAACACATGACACATATGCATATGATGTGGCAATGGCTCACCAGAGCGCGGCACGTGTCAATGAGTTACTCAGAGAGTAATGGAGGAACTTGAAAAATTAAAATGGAAAAGGTAAGGTTTATACGGTTTTTGTTGAATTTGCTTAGTATTTAAATATCAATTTAGGGAGAGAGATAGAGATATAGATGACTTCATACCAATAGATAGAGATAAAATTTGTTATATTTAATAGATAATTTTAAATTTTGAATTAGTGTCATGTGTCAACATATAACACATGACA
>CM058044.1:31313070-31380634 GCA_030169165.1 Centaurea solstitialis | reverse complement strand
TAAATAGGTAATGTCCTAATAGAAAAGCCCGTTTAATTATTAAGCCCGATAGGCTTTAATTAAACCTTTCCATATATTAATTTACTATTAATATATATCCATAAATAAATAGACTTTATCTATTATTTATTTTTCTCTCTTAATTAATTAATTGACTAATTAATTAATTCCACACAACTGGTAAATCCAATTGATCTCTATTCGGGTGTGTAGCAGTGTGACCCACTAGTGCCTTATAACATTGGACACGGTAAACCTGTTACTGTCTTGCACATAATCCTTTCAGACTCCCACTTGTGCCAGACAAGTAACTCTACTGTTACCATTAGCCTAAGGAGGTCCCTAGCCAGACACTTACGTTAACCATGTTATAAGATCTCTTATATCCAGAGAAACAATTCTCGCTAGAATTGTACACAGGTTCATTCCTTTTACACACGATATCTCTAAAGTGAGTTTTAGACATGGAGCGGAGGACTTCAATCTTAAACTCAAGTTTTCTTGACTCTGATCTCGATTGCCTGCAGTAACGGAACTTTCCAAATAACAACTGTTATTCTATCCGAGCGTGGCCACGCATTTCTGCCAATCTTAACCGTCAAGGGGCCCGGAAATATCTCTCCTTTTACAGAGGTGTAAATCCCTTCTTGACTATCTGCATCTGGTCACATGGCTTCCGCTGCATCTAGTCACGCCCCGTATGGCCACCCTGTTACGGCGTAGCGTTAGAACGTGCTAAGAGTACAACAGTCCTCATGTTTCCAGACCAAATATCTCAGGTCTAAGGACAACCTATCATCAAGTCAATGCTCATGACATAGGCTCCATGGAGCAGACTTGAAACTGGTCACTTCCAATACTCAAACACTCTGATGAGTATCTATGAATGTTTGGCCACATCACTTGTGCTTCTATTCGTTACGTTGAATAAATCACCAAACATCCATAATAGCGTTACAGTCCTGCTAAGGTTCCCACCTTAACAAGTAGCTACGGAACTTTTAGATTTTACTTACAAGACTTGTATATAAAATCAGGGATAACTAAATATGCTAAAACTTGGTTAATTTGAGACAATCATGAATAAAATCCTCCTTATTTCCATCACACAATGAAAATAATAAAACTTACACGATATTGAGTCTCAAAAATTAATCCACGGTAATAATCAAAAACTAAAACTAGCTACTAGTATCCAGGTACTGCATCCCAATGGAATTAGCATGTGTCTCATGCTTTACTCTAGCTAGCGGCTTTGTCAGTGGATCTGCTACATTCTCGTCCGTCGGAATCTTTCATATTCTTACGTCTCCTCTTCCGATGATCTCTCGGATGAGGTGAAACTTCCGAAGTACATGTCTCGACTTGTGATGCTCTCTAGGCTCCTTAGCTTGCGCCACAGCCCCAGAGTTATCACAATAAATATCCACTGGTCTAGAGATACTAGCTACAACTCTAAGATCTGTGATAAAGTTCCTGAGCCAGACTGCTTCCTTTGCTGCGTCTGAAGCTGCAATGTACTCGACCTCGGTGGTAGAGTCTGCTATCGTGTCTTGCTTCGAGCTTTTCCACGAGATCGCACCTCCGTTTAGGGTAAAAACGTACCCTGACTGTGATCTGTAATCATCCCTGTCGGTCTGGAAACTAGCATCTGAATAACCAGTGACACTAATCTCATCCTCAGAACCTCCAAAGACCAAGAACATTTCCTTTGTACGCCTCAGGTATTTCAGAATGTTCTTGACAGCCACCCAATGGGCTTCACCTGGGTTTTGCTGGTATCTGCTCGTAACACTTACTGAGTAAGCAACATCGGGCCTGGTACACAACATGGCATACATGATCGATCCAATTGCCGAAGCATATGGTATCGATTTCATTTTGTCCTTATCTTGACTAGATTCAGGACACTGTGCTTTACTTAGCACTATACCATGCTGCATTGGGATAAATCCTTTCTTGGATTCATCCATCCTGAATCGTTTCAGGATTTTATCAATGTATGTACCCTGACTAAGCCCGATAAGCCGCCTAGATCTATTTCTGTAGATCTTTATACCAAGTATATATGCGGCTTCTCCAAGGTCTTTCATTTGGAAACATTTGCTCAACCAAGCTTTAACACTCTGTAAAGTTGGTACGTCATTTCCAATGAGTAGAATATCATCTACATATAAGACCAAGAAGGTTACTATGCTCCCACTGAACTTTGTGTAAACACATGGCTCAAACTCACTTTTGGCAAATCCAAATTCCTTGATTCGCTCATCGAAATGTAAGTTCCAGCTCCTGGATGCTTGCTTTAATCCATATATGGATTTTAGCAACTTGCACACTTTATTAGGATTCTTTGGATCTACAAAACCTTCCGGTTGTTGCATGTAGACATCCTCTGTTAACTTCCCATTCAGGAAGGCTGTCTTAACATCCATCTGCCAAATCTCATAGTTAAAATATGCTGAGATGCCCATCAGAATCCTAATGGACTTTAACATAGCTACTGGCGAGAAAGTTTCATCATAGTCGATACCATGAGTCTGCGTGAAACCTTTCGCGACCAGTCTAGCCTTAAAAGTGTGCACATTTCCGTCCATGTCTGTTTTCTTCTTGAAAACCCATTTACGCCCAACAGCCCTACAGTGCTGGGGTAAATCTGTCAACTCCCAAACTTGGTTATCGTACATGGACTGCATCTCTGCCTTCATGGCTTCCTGCCATTGTTCAGACTCATTGCCTGATACAGCTTCTCCATAGGATGTAGGCTCATTCAGGTCTCCACCATCCTGGGAGACTGGAAATCCAAGATACCTATCTGGTTCTTGCCTTATCCTAGTGGATCTGCGAAGGTCCTGTGTTTTCACTTCCTCAACCGTTTCCGGTTGAGTCTCAACATTATCTTGTTGAGTGACTGGCTCAACAATCGGTTCAGGTGTTTCTTCCTCTACTATCTGTAGGTCTATATCATTTCTGGTATTCTCTTGATTGAGAAACTTCTCTTCCAGAAACTCTCCATTGCGAGCCACAAATACTTTGTTCTCGCTAGGATTATAGAAGTAGTATCCCAGTGTGTTCTTGGGATAACCTACGAAGAAACACTTACCTGATTTGGGTTTGAGTTTCTCCGAGGTTGTACGCTTAACGTATACCTCGCAACCCCAAATCTTCAGAAAAGACAACTTAGGCTTCTTGCCTGTCCATAGTTCGTATGGAGTCTTTTCTACCGATTTAGTTGGCACTTTGTTCAGTATGTTTGCTGCTGTTTCGAGCGCGTGTCCCCAGAATGATACTGGTAACGTGGAGCGACACATCATTGATCGTACCATGTCAAGCAGGGTACGATTCCTCCTTTCTAACACACCATTCATCTGTGGTGTATACGGAGGGGTGAGTTGTGAAACAATCCCACACTCTCTCAAATGACTGTCAAATTCCAGGCTAAGATATTCTCCACCACGGTCTGACCTCAAGAACTTGATCTTCCTGTCAAGTTGATTCTGTACTTCACTCTGAAACTCTTTGAATTTCTCGAAAGCTTCAGACTTATGTCGTATCAGGTAGACATACCCATACCTACTGAAATCGTCAGTAAAGGTAATGAAGTACCGGTATCCTCCTCTTGCCTCATGACTGAAAGGCCCACACACATCAGTGTGTATGATCTCCAACAAGTCATTGGCCCATTCATTGTCTTTGTTGAAAGGATGCTTTGTCATTTTGCCCGACAAACACGATTCGCAATTACTAAAGGGCTTAAAATCGAAAGTCCCTAGAAGTCCTCCTTTCTGGAGTAGTTCTACGCGTTTCTTGTTTATATGTCCGAGCCGACAATGCCAGAGGTAAGTTTGATCCTCGATGTCTTTGGATCTTTTACTTATATGATAGATTTCGTTATTACTTTCTTGGAGATTCAATATGTATAGACCATTCGAAGGAGTTGCTTTGAAATAAAACATGTCATTTTATAATCATATTTATAATAAAATCCTTGGTCTATCAACAAATCAAAAGAAAGAACATTTTTGATCATCTTAGGAACATAATAACAATTATCGAGTTCCAAAACTAGACCCGAGGGAAAACTAAGACTGTAGGATCCTACGGCTTCAGCTACAAGCATCGTGCCTTCACCGACTCGTAGGTTCGAACGATCCTTCCTCAAGGTCTCCCTTCTAGTGAATCCCTGTAAATGATTACAAATGTGGTTACCACTTCCTGTATCAAGTACCCATGATTCATAAGAAGTGATCAAACAATCTATCATAAAGATACCTGGCGCATCGGATAGACCGATGTCCATCTGGTCAACGTTGAATGAGTGGACACAGATATCTTGGCTACCACATTCTGGGCAACTTAGATCTCCCAGCTCATCAATCCAATCAGTAGTGTCAATGAGTTCAGCACTTGCTTCCTTTGGCTCCAAACTGTCCAAAATATCCTCATGAACCTTTGCCACGTCCATCCTGGGCTCTCCCATGTATCCACTAGCTGTGACACGAATCTCCTTCGGGAGTGAGAACCACATCAGATACACAAGCTCCTCCTGAGTCATCTTGTATCCAAGTCGTGACAAACACTTAAAGAGTCTCCTTATCTCCAGGAGATGATCTTTAACTGATTGACCTCTTTTCATCTTTAGTGAAAAGATTTCTTTCATGATCAAATACTTGCCACAATTCTTATAGAAGCCAATCTGGTTTTCTATACCCTTTACGACCTCATGGCAGAACTTAACTCTGAGATCGACCATGAACTCGGGCGAAGCAGAGAAAGACAGAATAGACATCACGTCAGATTCATCAGCCATAAATCTAAAGTACTCAGCAAATTCCTCTTCAGGGGCATTGCTCTTAGGTCGTGACAGTGGTTTATTGATCACATAAAGCTTATCCTGGCCGCGCAAGACATTATCAAAATGCAACCTCCAAACTGGATAGTTTTGGCCCGTAAGCTTCCACTTGCCCATAATTAGGCGAAGTGATTCCTCAGGTGAATAAAACGGAACGGTAGTATAAGACATCTACATAAAGAATAAATTCCGATTTAGTTTATTGATTATAAAACTTCTAATAAATTTATTTACCCTTAGAAAAATAAGTTTATTAGACTAGAACCCATATTTCACATGTGTCGGTAAGCGGCTTGATCACACAAACCGACCCATGCTATTTCTGGTAGGTAACCACTTATACCAATCGCATTTTAAACGAAAATACGACTTCTAAAACGTCGGGACATCGAATATTACATTCGTGCATATTTAGTCCCTCTAGTGCGCTTTGGCCCGATACGACACGGTAAATTGTTACAAAAACCAAAATAGATCGCACCACTTGAGACTGGGTGTACTTGTCACACCCCTTTCAACTTGGGGTTTGAACGCGGATGTCCAAGGCTTGTTCACTTCCAACACCCGCGTACCTTACGCCAAAAGGGTCTCAAAGTGGGTCGCACTCACGTGATCAAAGATTTTTAAACCTAAGGGGTTTTTAGCCAGTTTTTCAAAAACCTTAATTTTAAAACTGATTCGAAAAACACTCTGTAATCGAACCTCTAGGTTTTTATAAAACAATCTCATTAGATTTTAGAAACTACGTTTTATCACAACCACGCAATTAAATCAAACCACGCAATTATATAAAAAACGTAAAACATTGTGTCATAGCTTTTGCCCCTAAACTATTGTCAGTTAAGTGAGCCAACACTAAACTGACGGTCTTTAACCTAAGTGACAAACAACGCACAAGGCATGAAGGTAGAACGCTCCCACTGGCTCCGACATCCTCGGTTGTGTCTCCAAAATCCGTCTCTATGGTCTTCTCCGTCTCTATGGTCTTCTCCGTCTTTGGTGTAATTTAAAAAAATAAAAATTACAACAGAAGGGTTGTAAATGGCACGCAGGCCTCCCTTAATAAAAAAAAAGAAAACAACCACAGGTCTGGGGCTTGGCTATGACAGTTACAACTTTGAAATAAAACAGTTACAATAAACATGATATAACCAAATTACAAAACTCAACTGGTTTTATAATTATCTAAAATTGATTTTAAAAAACGTAAAATTAATCTTATCCGAAGTTTTAGCCTATCTGGTTAAAACAACCCTATCCACACGAAAACCTATCCGTTTCCTCCACCGATAGCAACGAACGGTCGCTTATCGTTACTACCGGTCATTGATGACAACGAAGCCGGTGCCACCGTCGCCATCGATCGTCGGCGATCTACCCGAAACCACCACCGGCGACGATAGCGGCAACCAAGGTCACCACCGCCGCGGCCGCTATGCCGATCGACAACAACAGCAGCGACGGCTGCCATCGCCGCCGTGGCTGGCGTTATCGTCAACAACAACAAACGCCGCCACCACCGTTTGGTGGTGCGACTTGCGATCGCGGAAACAATCAACCACCACCCCGCCTTGGCTCGGCCTTAGGGCAGCCGGCGGGTGGCCTGGTGGTTCACGGCTGGTCCGGCGACGACGGCCATAGCCGCCGCCACCCTCTCCCCTCGATCGCCGCCGTTAAGCAACAACAACGCCACCACCACCATCCTCGGTGGTGCGGCGATAAACAAAAACAACCACCGCCACCGCCCGGCGAGGCCACAAGGCAGCCGGCGGTTGGTGGTGCGCGGTTCGTCTGGCGACGACGGCGACAGCCGCCGCCACCACCGCCTACAGCCCAGCGAACGGCCACGATGGCTAGCGCCACCGCAACCGCCGCCCGCTCTCGATCGGTCCAACGTCGCTGCCACCGTTCGTGGTGGCCGGCGTTCGGATGGTGGTTTCGATCGGCAAACGGCCGCGATTCCACCATCGACGATCGTGGTTTTGTGTGAATAACGATAAAAATCCAATTTTAAAACAAACAGATAAAAATCGAATTTTTAACAAAGCATAATCCAAATAACGATAAACTGTTTATCACAAGTAAACAATCCTGATCTAAACGTTTAGGAAGTGGCTCTGATACCACTGTTGGGAATTGCAGACAAAAACTAAATATGCACAGCAGAATAAAACGGAATTCCCAAACCAGAAGATCCATCCCAAACAAGTTTAGATACAATCATAAGGAAGTTTAGAATAATACCTTATAGGATTCAAAACGGTTTCCGGAAAGCTAACGGGGAATACACCGCTACTGCACCACCACGAGAACCGCTGCTAGACCGCCTTAGGATTACCCAAAAAACTCGAAAAACTGAAAACTGGTTGGGAGTGTGTGTGTGGGACGATTTGGGAGAGAGAGAGAGAGAGGGTTTGGCTTTTTCTTTTTCTCTAAGTTACTAATGAGATTGCAAATGAGAAAACCTATTAGGTTTACCATATATTTATATTAGTAAATATGGTAATGTCCTAATAGAAAAGCCCGTTTAATTATTAAGCCCGATGGGCTTTAATTAAACCTTTCCATATATTAATTTACTATTAATATATATCCATAAATAAATATACTTTATCTATTATTTATTTTTCTCTCTTAATTAATTAATTATACTAATTAATTAATTCCACACAACTGGTAAATCCAATTGATCTCTATTCGGGTGTGTAGCAGTGTGACCCACTAGTGCCTTATAACATTGGACACGGTAAACCTGTTACTGTCTTGCACATAATCCTTTCAAATTATTGATATGCTTGATGTGAATGATGTTGATTGTGTTGGTACCTGTTATGGTACAGTCTGTGCTATGTGGTAAGATGTAGGTGGTGCTAGCTCACTAAGCTTTATGCTTACCCCGTTGTTCTTTGCTCTTTTAGTGGCAGGTACGTCCTTGAAGGACAAAGGAAAGGCTCCCGTGTGAGGCTCCGGTGACCCAACAGTTCAGTCTAAGCATAAGGAGTTATGAATGATGTTATTTGGAAGAATGAAATAATTTCTTGGTTTTGACATGTAAACGCTTTAGTTGGATTTTGTTTAAACAATGTTTATGATTCTCAAGTACTTGATCTATGTTTCTCTTAAACTTTATGATGTATGAGTTGTTTTTAAATGAAAGGTTTTTGGACAAGCTTCCGCAACTAATTATCTTTTGTCAAATCGTTGGTTACTTCGCAAAAAAAAAGTTGTATTTTGGAATATGAGTGTTACAAGTTGGTATCAGAGCCTAGGTTTAAGAGATTCGAGTATTCACAAGTGGTGGGTACTTGAACTTAAACCAAATGCTCGTGTTTTCTTAAAATTCAAAGTAACCAAATGGAATGTTTTACGGAGAAATGGATAGTGAGACTGAACTGCGGACCGGAGCATCAGAACGGGGGTGAGCACACTAACCTTACCTTTGTTAAGCATGCTGGGTTACTATGTTAGTAAATGCAGGTATGTATGATGTGAATGTATGGCATGTGTGATAAGTGAGCACTAGTGATGTGAATTACCTGTGTTATGCAGTTTAATTTGTGCATGTATCTCATGATAGTTGTTATATATGGACGTATGTATGCATGTATGTCGTATGTTGGCTTGTAGATATGTGGTTATGAGTATAGAGCATGATGTTTGTTATGTACTTAACTGGTAGATGAACGATTAAAGCTTTATGTATGATTATGGTGCATGACAACTATGTGGAGAATTAGGGCTTTGGTAATGGTGTCGAGGCTAGACATGTAGGGTGTAATTACAATGATATAAGGGCCCATATCATTGCAAATACACTGTGCATGTTAGGAATTGACATAGTTACGAGCTCTATGAACCTACAAAGTTGTGTTCTTGGGGGTAGTAGCATGTTAGGACCTACGTGTGTGTCCTTGAAAGAATAGATAGATCACTAAAAGCATGTTAGTAAGGAGACATATAAAGCAAGGGTCGTTGAACCAGGCTAGTTGATAGAATGGGAAGGGAGATAGATTTGGCTATCTAAAGCATGATATTTTACGGATCAGCATGGTGAGAACAAGGAGTGAAGGCAAGAGACCGAACGAGAACGAAGATCAGGAAATTCCTGATTTGAGAGAGATGATAGCGGCTAAAGTTGTAAAGGTACTTCATGATGTGCTACTGGATCTTTTGATCAAATGAAGCAAGAACTGACTAAGGTGATCCATAGTCGGGTGGAGGCAGCTATAGCCAGTAGGGCTAGTGGATCGGGAGGATCGCAGGGTGGACAGACGAGGGCGACGAGCTATAAAGACTTCTCGGCGTGTCAACCACCGCACTTTGGAGGGCAGGAGGACCCCGTAGCCAGCTCTCGTTGGATATCAGAGGTGGAATGGTTCATAAGTGACTCCTTATAGATGGCGCAGATGATGGAGTGAGTGAATGAAATCATCGACTTGTTTTTGGAAGCAGTCGCTCTTTTATCCAGATTATGTGGCAAAGAGCGGATGAAGATTTATCGGTATGCAAGGATCCAGAAGCCCAAGATTCGGGACTTTGTGTGATGGCGAGGTGCATAGACTTCCATCAGATGCACGAGACAACATGAATTAGAGAGTTAGAATTGGAGAAGCCAGGAAGAAGAGTGATACCCCAAGACTCGGGGGCGTGTGTACCAGTTGACAACAGACGAAGCAAGGACGGAGCTGGACGCTATGACAGGGTAAGTTAGAGAGTTTGTTGGAAGTAGAACTAGCGGACAAGGAGTATCGTTGGTGTAGTGAAGTGTGTAAGGATAAGTGGTAGTTGAAATAGGTTGGTTAAATCAGAACCGAGCTCTCACTGACTGGGAGAAGCTTTAGGTAGTAGTTCAAACTTTAAGTGGGGGAGAACTGACTATCGAAGGAGACGGAAAAAGAAGACTACCGAAGATGTGTACCTAGGCTAAGGCCAGGAAGCACATTCTTCATGGAGACAGCAGTTACTCGGCGTATGTGGACGACAGTCGCGACGAGGCAAAGAAAGAGACGGTTGCAGACGTGCCAGTGGTTAGTGAATATCCGGATGTATTCCCGGATGACTTGCCTAGCATTCCTTTCGAGAGGCAAGTGGAGTTTTGGATCGACTTGGTCCCGGGGGCGACACCAGTAGCCAAGGCTCCGTACCGGTTAGCACCTTCGGAGATGCAAGAGTTATCGAATAAGTTAGAGGAGCGTTCGGATAAGGGGTTCATTCGCCCAAACACCTCACCTTGGGGAGCCCCTATCATGTTCGTGGAAAAAAATGGATTGATGCGGACGTGTATCGATTACCGGGAGCTCAACAAGCTCACGGTGGAGAACAGATACCCGCTGTGGAGGATCAATGATCTATTCGATCAGCTTCAGGGAGCCGCTTGGTTCTCGAAGATAGATCTTTGCTCAGGGTACCACCAGTTGAAGGTTCGAGAAGAAGGTGTGCACAAGACGACTTTCATACTCGATTTGGGCATTTCGGGTTCATTGTGATGCCATTCGGGTTGACGAACGCACCGACAACTTTATTAGACCTGATGAATCGGGTCTGCAGGTTGATGTTGGATAGGTCAGTGATCGTATACATAGACGAGATACTAATCTATTTGAGATCGAGGGAGGAGCATGTGGAGCACTTATGAGACGTATTGGAGACTTTACGCAAGGGACAGTTGTGTGGGGAGAAGAGAAGACAACAGCAATCGAGACCTTGAGAAGAGGGCTATGCGAAGCACCGGTGTTGACTTCACCGGAGGAAATAGAGGACAGGGCAGTTTATTGTGGTACTTCTTACCACGTGTTAGTTGTATTATGATGAAGCGTGGGAAGTAAATGGATGCTGTAAAGAACTATATTGCAGGGGCGGAGGGCCATAGGGGCCTTTGGGGGCCATGGCCCCCCCGATTTTTAAGTTAAATGGCATAGATATCATACTAAAACGCATACAGATCTCTAGCTCAGTTGGTTATTGTGGCTGTGCTCTATACAAATGGTCAGGGTTTCGAATCATTACTGCTGCTTTTTTTTCTCTTCATAATTTTTCAAAGTCTAAAATATCTCAAATGAGTTTTTATTATAAAAATCATATTATTATTTGTCATTTATTTTTTCTTCTTACAAAAAGCTGTCCAAAATCCAAATATCTTATATTATTCAATTTTAATAGATTTTCTATTATAAAAACTACATATTATTTATTTATTATAATATCATATATATTTATATAAATATTATTTATGTAAATATTTCATTTTAAAAAATCTCTTCAAGGAATACAAATGAAATATATTTCTTTTTCAAACTACTATTTTTCGAAAAGTCTTCGAGACCTATTAAACAGTTACCCTAGATAAGTAGTTATCAAATTATATTACCTATAGTAAGAGCGAAAGCAAGGATGTGTGTCTTACCGCAGTAAGTGAGGGTTGTTGTCTCTTACCATGGTTAGCACTTACCGGGTAAATTGTTGCATACGGTACATTTTTTATGAACTAAAATCTTACCCGGTAAGTTAGTGATAGTGTTAAGTTTTGTTGGTAAACACTTACCCGTGTAAGTGCTTGGTAAACGGAACCTTTATAAAAGACTTATGTACGATCTAAGACACAAACATTTTCCATCACTCTTAATGACCCTTAATCTTGCATTAACACGTTTTCTTTAAAATTAGGTCATAGAAAAAGAGAATACTAGACAATTTACATGTGCATGTATCTCTAAGTTTTTTCATACTATATTTCGGCCCCCCAGTTTATAAGTGTCGTGTTCCGCCCCTGCTATATTGTGTGCTTGTGTTGTACGTGGTAGTAGAGGGTAGATAGCTATGTTGGATGTGAATAGCATGTTTTGTGTGCTTACGGACAACCTTGTACCCATAAGGGTCAAGAGGATAGTATCGTTCTTGATAGGGAAAAACGCAGGATTAGTTCCGTTCTTGGAACGGAGAGTGGTTATGTGTTTATGTTGTGAAATCCATCGTAATCCGTAGAAAACGATGGGTTGGTGAGACGTGTTTTGGGTTGTGACCTGGACTGGGCAACTTCAAAGCAAAACCGTGAGGGAGTAGGGGTGACCGGTTAGGGCCCTGTGTCTCCAAAGCGGAAAATATCGAACCACGGTCGCCTGGGATGTTACAGATGGTATAGGTTCCAGTATCAGAGACCGCGTATAGGTTCCAGTATCAGAGACGTAAGGTTGGATTACTGGTGACCGGAGTTAAAAAGGGAAGTGGAAAAGTGTTAGATGTGTCTAAGAGTGAAGGTTGAGTTAGAGTTAGAGTTATCGGTTGGAAGAAAGAGCATGCGACGAAGAAATAGATTGCAAGGTTAGGTGTACTTTTAGAAATCATGATGTTATATGGGGATAGTGGACAAGCTGACGGGTAGAGCGAGAGGACGGTACAGACTCGCAAGTGCATGTTAAGAGCTTGCGTGTGGACGTTTGGAGGAAGTTGGGATACGTATCTGTCGTTGGCAGAGTTCCTGTATAACAACAGCTTTCATGCCACCATCGGCATGCCTCCTTATGAGAAGTTGTGCGGGAGGAGATGTAGGACTCTTATCTTCTGGGGAGAGGTTGATCAGAGTGAGTTGGGCAGTAATAAAATTATCCAGAAGGAGGCTGAGAGTATCTCAGTGGAATCGTGATTTACTGAAAACTAGTCAGAAGAGCCATGCGGATAAAGTACGGTTAGACCTAGAGTTCGATGTGGAAAGATCGAAATTGACCTTGGAAAGAAAGACCAAGTCTTTGAGAAACAAGGACATCGGGATAGGGATTGTTCAAAGGGAGCATAGAAAAGGTTTGGAATAGACGTGGAAACCGGATGATGAGATGAGACGAAACTACTCAGAGTTGTTCCAAGCATAGGCGATTTCGGGGACGAAATCCTGATAAGTGGGGGAGAGATGTAACACCCCGTTTTCACTTTTTAAGTTAACAGTGTTTTGGTTAGTTATTTAACTTAGTTATGGAGGTTCGGGGTCAAAAGTGTCATATGTGAAAGTGCAAGGGAGGGTGTGGTTAGGATAAGAAAGGGAAAACCCCACTCTCTTTTCAGTTTCCCTGAGAAGCGTATACAGAGAGAGAGATGGCGATTTGGAAGGGAGCAAGGAGATCAAATTGAAGGTGTTATGGAGCAATTGTTGTAGAAATCACGTTGACTACAACCAAGGTATGAATCCTATGTGTGTAATTGATGTTCAATTGAAGGTTTTAGTAAGATGAAGTCATGGTTAGGGTTTGGTGTAGAACGGTGATAATAGAATCATCAATTGGTGTGTTTTGGGTCAAATTGGTTGCATATAATCGTTAGATATCAACCCTAGTTAGTGCATAATCTTGATTTTGGCTTGTTTTGATCATGAAAACCGTTCTAGAGCAAGAAAGGAGAGAAAAGGGAAATTTTCGGAATTCCCGTCAGAATTGCGCGGCTGTGGGAGATTGGCTCGTTCTCCGTCGTTAACCGTCGGATCGTCGCGAAATTTGGACAGCAGCTTCACGACTCATAGTTCTTCGATCTGACTGGAGGGATCGAGCATCGGAGGCTCCAGTAAGGAGCAGCAAATGGCAGAAGTGGGCTGATTTTCCAGGAAGTCGTTTTCGGTATTTTGAGGATTTAAGTGTTGTGTGCGTGCGATTCTCGAAGGCAACCGATGGAGAATCAAGTACTGAGTTATAATTACTCATAAGGTATGATTATAAACCCCCTTTAATTGTTTGGATTGAGTTGGTTACATAGAGTTGTGAATTAAGGTTATGGATTGCGAATGATGGCCAATTGATCATTATTCGGAAGTGATGAGTCGAGCTTGATGTCATGTGATTGTGTATAATCATCATGGGGTGTTGTATGAACTTGATTTAGATGGTTTCGGTCGAAATTGGAGTTTTAGGTAAAAACTCTCGTTGGTAGTCGCAACCCACGACTTCCTTTTTGAGTCCGTTTTAAACCGTTTGGTCGAGGTAGCTTATGGGACTTCTTAGGGAGTTGTTTTTCATAGCGGCTAATTCATCGGATGGATCGAAGTCGGTAGAGATCTTTCCGGCTATCCTCGGGATTTGTAATCGCTTGTCCGTCCTCCAATCTATGTTATGTATGAGCATGTCTTCGAGGAGCTTGTAACCTTCCGTGGGCTTTTTTTAACATGAAGACACCACCTGCAGATGAATCCAAAGTAGCTCGTGAGGAGTAAGCAAGTCCACTATAGAAAGTTTGAACCTGTTCACTCTTATTCAACTCGTGGCTCGGGCACGAGTTTAGGAGGTGCTTAAAACGTTCCCATGCTTCGGATATGGTTTCCCCGTCTTGTTGTTGGAAGGATCGGATCTCGGCTCTCAATTTGTCGATCTTGGATGGTGGAAAGAATCGGGAAAGGAACTTTGAGCGAAGTCCTTCCCATGTAGTGATTGAGCTCGGCTCTAAAGATTGTAACCAAGCCCTAGCTTCTCCGATAAGCGTTAGAGGGAAGACCCGAAGACGAATTGCATCATCCCGGTCTGCCTCTGTTTTGAATAGATCACATATGTCCACGAAGTTTTCCATGTGAACGATAGGATTGCTATCGTTTTTCCCGTCGAAGGTAAGGTCCTTGATCATGTGTAGGAGCTTCCCCGGGATTTCTGTGTTCAGATTCGGCTTCGTGATCGGATTGGTGGGTACAGTTGGAGCGGCTCTCCTGGCGGTCCACATCGGTGCCTCGTCTCCCATCTCAAAAATCAAAGTTCTCGGACGAACTTTGTTTGCTTTTGACTTCTTTTTGTTTCTTTTTCTGAACTCTCTCTCCGGTTCCTCAAATGGCTCTAACAAGTCTGCCGTGACTGAAATCACAACAAACAGTTACGGGCAACTTGCGGGAAACAAAGAGATAAAATATAAATAAAGATAAAGATAAAACTAATTAATTAAACTAGAAAGCGAAAAACTTGCAAGGGACAGAATCCCTTACAAGGATCGATTAACAAAACTAATTAGACTAAAATCTAACAACTACCGTTCCCCGGCAGCGGCGCCAAAAACTTGATGCGGTAATTATCGTATATAAAAAGCGTAACAAGTTTTAACCTCTAATGCCTAGCCACTGTCTTACCACATATACAGGCAAGCGTACCTGATCGTGAGTAATATAGTGTAGGAAAGTCCAGGTATCGTATCTACCACTGGGAACGGTCAAGTTATCGTAGACTAAAGTCTAAATCGGTTTAATTAATCTAAAAGGGGGGTTTTATATGAAAAAGGTTTGAATACTGAAAAAGGTAATTAACTAAGAAAAACTAAGAAAGCGGTTAAACTAATGATTTAAGTTTATAATAATGGAAAAACAGCAGTACTTATCATGATAACGTGAATCCCCAATATGGATGACAAGAATAAGTCGAAGGTTTGGTTGTTTTGACTATTGTAGGAATTTAAGTCTGGGACACCCTAACATGTGCAATTTATGGTTGTGGACTAGGATATGGTCCTCCTAATTCCAATCCTAAATCGTTTGGTCCACAATCTAGAATCGGTAAACCCTTCCCAATCAATATTGTAATGGCTCTTTTACTATCGGTCACTATTGGTCAAAGTAACCCCTTAACACAACTTTATGGTCCAAGTCAAGCTAAGGTAGGTTGATTATCCTTTCGGAGTCTATCTGCTTTTGGTCTAACAAATACACCCAACCAAGTGAATTCAAATCCCCACAACAACAAAAATCAGAAAAGAACCATAAACGACATTCAATTAATCAAAAACAAACCAATAAACATTAATTGCAAAATATCATCCATAAAGGTTCATCTATCATGACAAGCACTACTAATAGACTACTCACTCATAATGAAAACAAAAACATAAACAAAAGTGGACATCGACATGATACCGACAGTACAACGATAGATGATCGGAGATCGACTTCCCCAGCGTATCGGCACCTTTCGTACTCTCACTCTCGTTCCTCCCTCGTGTATTGCACTTCGAACATACATATCTAGAACTGAAGGAGGAGGCTGATATTTAAAGAAAAACGACCAGGCTCCATCTGGCGATCGCCAGACTGCCCACTTGGCGACGCCAAACACTTAATTTAACCCTAATCTTCAACTCAGTCGAACTTGGCGGCGCCAAATAGAGGACTTCGCGATCGCCAAGTGTCTTATGTATTGACTTTGTGCATTTTTCACGTTTTCTCGCCTTTTTCCGTACTTTTCCGTTCCACGGCCTCCAAATCCTTCACAAGCAATAATAAGCTCAGTTAGTGCATGAAATGATCATAAACGGGTGAGAAATGGGGTAAAGTCATACGATTACGCGCAACCAAAACATGTATAATTTTGGTGTTATCAAAATCCCCACACTTAAGCTTTGATTGTCCTCAATCAAAAGACTGAAAGATAAGAAAGATAACTCCAAAATTATCTCCACCCAAGATCATCAGAGAGAACAAAGTATACTCACACAATCGAACACACAAACAAGACTCATCAAGCAATCGGATACCAAGGCCAACCTTTTACCCTCACAAAATATGCATAACAATATGAAGTGTATCTCTCGGGGGTAAAAGTGTATATATAAGTGATCACACCAATACTCGACTAATTCCCGCATGCATAAGCTTGTCACCAAATCTAATCTCCACCACTGAGAAGTTGTCAACCGTCAAGAGGACTTTAGGGTTGTAATGTTAGGCTAAGGGTTAAGGGTAGGATAAAGGATATATATAAGTGACTAAGGGTTTTGCAACAAAAATTTGAAAACTTAATCAGTAACGATCCAAAAAGTAAAGCAATCTGACTTTCGAACAGTGTGACTTTTGGGATGAGTATTCTTTCTCTTTTCTTTTAGAATTGGCCTAAGCCTATGGCTTATTTGGGGCACAAATTCTTTTTCATTCTTTTCAGCTCTCATTCTTTTCTTTTTTGTATTCTCGACTCTTTTGATATTTCTTTTCTTTTCTGAGTCTCAAATATTTTCTTTTTCTTTCTCTCTCTTTTTTTTTCAGAGCAGCAACTATGTTGCTTTTGGGCACTTTTTTACTCTCAATCCATAAAAACTGTCAGATATGAAAAACTGGTTCAAAACATCTCAAGATTCAAATTTAAGTCACGGCCAAAAGATAGATAAACAATTAGGCTCAAAGATAAAGTGTATAGTGGGTAATGAAATGAAAAGGCTAAGGCTCAAAATAGTTTCAAGGGATAAAGTGTTAAAAGGTGAACACTTTTTAATCAAAGGCTAGGCAAATCAGATAACCTTTTGATGAGGTTATCTGACGAAGGCTAAAGGGTTAGAAACGAAGGCCTCTATCAGTGCAATGGTGATAAATACTTCTCTTATGTGGTCTCGACAAGCATTCAAATGACAAGTTCTACCTTGGGTCAAAGTCGGTATTCCTCACAAAATGAATAGATATAACAATATAGGCTCAATCTCTCAACGAAATTGGGTGAGGCACTCATGGTAATCAGTATTCCAAGGCATCCTTTTACTCAACTTATCTTATTCAGTGTTCTCCTATGCAAGCAACTCAGTCTCAAAAACAATCTCAGATTTCGAAAAAAAAAATTGGGGTCAAATCTCAAAGCTTTCAAAAGTTTGAAAAATGACAATCCACAAGCAAAAAGCGAACCCATTTAAACAGATAAGTCTACATAACCCCCTCCCCACACTTAAAATTTGCAGTGTCCTCAATGCAACAGTTAAAACAATTATGGAGTAATTGGGAAAAAGAGAAACTTCCCGGGTTATGTGACGAAATATGTTCTGATCTGAGAGTGGTGCATAAAATTCGTGCTCGATCATAAATCGCCATATCTACCAACAAAAAGAAAAAGAAAAGTAAAAACGAACAAATGAAAAATAAACCAAACCAAACTACTTAAAATCCTAAGCAAACCAAATAAAAATTGTTCAACACAACCACGCAGTTTAAAGAAAAATAAAATTGTTTAGGACAACCATATCGAATAACGGAGATAAAAGATAGAGATCAATAGGGGCCACGAGGTTGGTTTTGCCAATCCTCGTAAGTCGGGTAACCGGGCAGAGCATCCTCGGAGTATGGCCAATATGGAGATGGAGCATAAGCGGTATTCGGTTGAATACCGAAGTGGGAGGCCATCTGGTTCATCACTCAACTCTGCCAGTTGGCTTGGTGAAGAGCCTCCACGGTGTTGTACTCCATGTGCTATTGATGCCGGCCATAAGAAAGTGACATCTCCGAAAGCTGGTTACTCAAGTCTTGGTAACCTGCATAAGCCGTCCAATCCGCTGGTTGTTGACTTGCACTCGCCCCACTCGTTCCACTTGTTCCGCCAGTCTCAGGTGTGCTCCTCGGTGCTTGACTCGGTTGACTTCTTGGTTGACTCCTATACGCTTGAGGATTACGGATCCATGCATTGTAGTCCCTTCCGATCGCATGCTCAACTCTCGCCACGCCCATACCTCGGAGTTGGTCCATGTCAATCAACCCCATCTCCCCGAGGTTCGTCATCGAAGCGATTGCGGCGTCGGTTAAGATACCGAAATGTTTGGCCAAGAGCGTCACGTACTGGCCACCAACGATGCGACTACCCTCGCGATAACCACTTGCCTTAGCGAGTTGAGCGGCGATGAGATACGGAGCATTCAGATATTTATCATCCGTAGAGAGCTGCTCAAGAAGCCACAAATCCTGCACGGTCACTTTCTCCTCACTCGAAGATCGAGCGTTCACCGCTTGAATGAGCATGCGGTGTAGAAGTCTATCCGACGAAGCAAGAAAACCTTTCACCTTGAGGTTGCCATGATAAACACCATCACCCAAAATCGACCAAGCCAAACTCGGATCAAAATCATCGGGTCTCTTTGCGGTCGCCCACATGTACTCCTCGAATCCGGGAGCATCAACGTCCAATTGGGTATATATCCCCAAAGCAAGAGCAAAATCAACCAAAGAAAGAGATCTCCAAACGCCACCAAGTCGGAAAGTCATACACGATTGGTGAAATTCACCAAGAGCCTTGATCGCATCGAAACGAAACGTGGCCACAAACTCCATGATAAGCTCTCGGTAAAGGGTCTCGGCGATATCGAAAACTCACTCCCATGCATGGCAAATGTAGTACTCATTGCCATCCTCGTCATATGCGTGTTTTTCAAGAATCGCTTTGATGTCGTTCTTAACACCCATCGATCGAAGAAGATCCCAATCGACTCTTTTCGGCATGAGAATTTGGCGGGGGAGAAGTCGGTTAACGATGTCCCGATACTCCTCCTTCTTTCGAGCATTCAACGTCGGGTCGTTTGTGAACGAGGTGAAAACATGACTTCCACCCAGTGCATGGAAGTTGGCTACGGCGGTCGTAGACGAGCGGGTTCTTTGTCTCTACAAAAACCAAAATACCATAGTCGTAGACGAGCGGGTTCTCAAAATCCCCACACTTATCATTTAACCACAACCACTAGATTCAACAATCAATTAGCATGCTAGAAACAAGATTTCAATCACAACTTAGGGCATGCATTCATCTATAAGCTCTAAACCATCAATGGTGTATCAAGAACAATGATAATTCCATTCAAGCAAACAAACACCATTGATACCCAAAACAAGATCTCCAATTACCAAATCGAGCAATCCTTACGAAATCAAAGTTAGGAAACGTACCTTGTTCATGATGAAAGATGAAATTGAAGCTCAAGAAGGACGAATTTCGCAAGAACGTGAGAGGGTTTGGCGGCGCCTAAGAGGAATTAGGTTTGTGTGTTTGTGAAAAGTGGGAAAAAGAAGGTTTAAAAACCCCTCTGTCCCGACTTCGCGTCGCGAAACCCTGGGTTTCGCGTCGCCAAACAGGCTGATTTCAGAAAACCCTGATTTTTAAAAGTTTCGCGTCGCCAAACGACCCTCTTCGCGTTGCCAAGTTCGAAAATTTTTACCTGATCCGTGGCTTAATCACTTGGCGTCACCAGATTGAGAATCTGGCGATCGCCAAATGCCTACTGTTTCCAACTTGTGAAATTTTGCATCGCATTCCGATTTCGCTCGAATCTGGTTTCTATCTCCTCCATATGGTTACCTAAGCAATATCAAATGAAAACATTAATAAAAACACACACTAAAAGCATTAAAAATGAAAGAAAATCAAAAAGCTCGAGTTGCCTCCCGAGAAGCGGTTCATTTTTGGAGGGTCTAGAGCTCGACCCCACTTTCGGCTCATTTCTTGGCACGTCGGAATGACGAGCCTCTCTTCTTCCTGTGATCTTTCTTGGAGGTTCCCGGTTCCTTGGTTGATTGCTCCTTTTTGTGCATCGGGTTTGAATAATCCTCCGTTTTCTTTCCAAGCTCATGCGGGAGTGGCGGACGGTTCATGCTTTTGGTGTAGGCCAGAGAAGGATCATCATAAGGTTCGTCAAGGTGTCTAACCGGCTCTCCGTTAGGGTCAAAGTAAATCCGATTGTCTTCATAGCCTAAGCTCGTGACTTGATTTCGCATATCGGTATTTACTTGAGCGGTGTGCGAGAAAGATCTCCCGAGGATTATCGGGATCTCCGTGCTTAGTGGAAGGTTAGCTATGACGAATTCCGTATAGTACACAAATTTTCCAATACGAATCGGGACTCCTTCCGCTATTCCTAACGGTGTTGTCATATAACCGTTCACTCCCCGGTATTGATAGTTTGTTGGCACGATCCTACAATAGCACACAGGCATCATATTAAGAGCGGCACCTGAATCAACCAAAGCAAGACCACTAAATTTATGACAAGTAATAGGTAAGTTGTAACTCCCTGGATCATGCTTGATTGGTGCGATGTAGATGAGATCATCTTCCGGTGCTTTCTCCTTTTCTTTCTCCTTCTCTTTGCCTTTATCTTCTTTCTTTGGGATCACGAATTCTGCGTATCCGCCTTGCTTTCCATCTTCCTCATCTTCATCGTCACTTGAAGCTTCGGGAACTTTGAGTCGTAGGTGTTCGAATGACACGGTGAACCCTCCGAATCGTAATCCGTGGCATAGTCGGGCTCACTTTCACTCTCGGTTTCCACGTACTTCTTCGTGTAGATGTCCGTCCACTTCTTGTTTGACGGCTCTCCGGTTATCATGAGCATTGGCTTTGCATTCTCCACCTTCGGGTTGACTTGTGTTTGCGTTGGCAATTCTCCTTGCGTCCTTTCACTTAGCATTTGCGAAACACGTCCAACCTGCAATTCCAAATTCTGGATGGTGCTTTGGTGATTATGTAGGTATGAACCCACTTCATCGTTTAGTTTCTTTTGCGCATCAATGAATTGGATAATTCGATCTTCGATAGAAACACGGGGCTCTCCATCCGATCTTTGGTTTTGTTGAGTTGGTGCAAAGAAACCGGGAGGTCTAGGGATGAAATTACGGTTGTTGTTCCACCTCCCTTGGTAATCGCCTCGGTTGATATAGTTCACCTCCTCGGGTGTCATTATCGGTTTGTTCGGGCAATCCTTAGTCAAATGCGGTCCGTTGCACTCCTCGCATCCAACCTGCAAAGCATGAACAGATTTAATTAGTTCTTCGATTTTGCGTTCAAACTTTACCTGTTGGTTTTTCATAGCGGCTAATTCATCGGATGGATCGAAGTCGGTAGAGATCTTTCCGGCCATCCTCGGGATTTGTAATCGCTTGTCCGTCCTCCAATCTATGTTATGTATGAGCATGTCTTCGAGGAGCTTGTAACCTTCCGTGGGCGTTTTGTACATGAAGACACCACCTGCAGATGAATCCAAAGTAGCTCGTGAGGAGTAAGCAAGTCCACTATAGAAAGTTTGAACCTGTTCACTCTTATTCAACTCGTGGCTCGGGCACGAGTTTAGGAGGTGCTTAAAACGTTCCCATGCTTCGGATATAGTTTCCCCGTCTTGTTGTTGGAAGGATCAGATCTCGGCTCTCAATTTGTCGATCTTGGATGGTGGAAAGAATCGGGAAAGGAACTTTGAGCGAAGTCCTTCCCATGTAGTGATTGAGCTCGGCTCTAAAGATCGTAACCAAGCCCTACCTTCTCCGATAAGCGTTAGAGGGAAGACCCAAAGACGAATTACATCATCCCGGTTTGCCTCTGTTTTGAATAGATCACATATGTCCACGAAGTTTTCCATGTGAACGATAGGATTGCTATCGTTTTTCCCGTCGAAGGTAAGGTCCTTGATCATGTGTAGGAGCTTCCCCGGGATTTCTGTGTTCAGATTCGGCTTCGTGATCGGATTGGTGGGTACAGTTGGAGCGGCTCTCCTGGCGGTCCACATCGGTGCCTCGTCTCCCATCTCAAAAATCAAAGTTCTCGGACGAACTTTGTTTGCTTTTGACTTCTTTTTGTTTCTTTTTCTGAACTCTCTCTCCGGTTCCTCAAATGGCTCTAACAAGTCTGCCGTGACTAAAATCACAACAAACGGTTACGGGCAACTTGCGGGAAACAAAGATATAAAATATAAATAAAGATAAAGATAAAACTAATTAATTAAACTAGAAAGCGAAAAACTTGCAAGGGACAGAATCCCTTACAAGGATCGATTAACAAAACTAATTAGACTAAAATCTAACAACTACCGTTCCCCGGCAGCGGCGCCAAAAACTTGATGCGGTAATTATCGTATATAAAAAGCGTAACAAGTTTTAACCTCTAATGCCTAGCCACCGTCTTACCACATATACAGGCAAGCGTACCTGATCGTGAGTAATATAGTGTAGGAAAGTCCAGGTATCGTATCTACTGTAATAACCAAGATCCTAGATGGAGTTAAATAAGTTAAGTTACTGTTAATTGACCTTTTGTGAGAATATGATGATTTTAGGGGTTAATTATGTAACTATTGAAAAGTTTAATGGTATGGGCTTTTACCATTTTAGGTATGGGCTTGGCCCAAAACCCTAGGTATTTAAACCCTAAACCCTAATCTTTGCCATTTTTGGGGAAAGATTAGTGTGTGTGTTTAGTGTGTGTTGGAAGATCTAGCTTGGAGCCATTTTATCATCTTCAAGGTCGGGAAATCATCACCGAGGTAAGATCTCGATGTTATTTTGCGTACGGTTTATCTAAATTGATGCGGGATTAGCTTAGTGACCTTCTAGAATTAATTTGGATCCAATTGGATTAGTCTTCTTCGAGATTTGGGCATTTTTATGAATCTGCTCGGTTTTCCGATTCGGATTTTGAGTTTTCCGAATCGGGAAACATGTTTTCCGAATCGGAATTCATGTTTCCCGAATTGGGACTCATGTTTTCCGAATCGGTTTCTTTGAAGCTTGTTTAATTGTTTCGAATGCCTTTCCCGAACTGGAAACTATGTTTTCCGAATCGGGAATTGGGCTGGCCTAGTCGTTATGCTGACCTCGTTCCTTGCGAATCGGGAATTCGGATTTGAGTGTTTTCCGAATCGGAAATGGGTGTCATAGTAGTGGGTTTTGTTGAGCGCAATTATTAATGCCTTAGATATTTACAGGCACGTTAGACGAGGTCCGTGGGAGGACAGTGAGATCTACTCAGGTGAGTTCCCTTGCCTGAAAATGAATGGATAGTTTTCACTGCTTTCATAAATATATATCCATTCGATTTGCGAACTGTTTTGCTATTGATGATGAACTGTTTTGTGGAAATATGGATAATTGATGAATTACGTTTAATGCATGCTTAAATGTAAATGTTGAAATGTTTCGGATTGAAATGTGTTGCAAGTATGGACATTGGGTACCTTGGAACTGTATGTTCCTTGGGAGTGTTTACCATTTGGTCTGGTCCACCATTTGGGGGTACCTTGGGATAGCGTCCCTTGGGAGTGATGTGATTGTGGCCTCGGTGCCAGTGGAAGTTCTTTGTCCGTAACACATTTGCATTGCCATTACTATCAAATTGTGATTTTACGGCCAGCGGGCCGGAATTGTTGATTAACTGTTTTGAGGGAATTCACTAGACCTTTCGGTCTAACCCTCGTTTTCAAATTCTAAAACCTTTTCAGGGAAAGATCGTGTTGCGAGAGGGAAGGAGAAGGTAGGCGTCTAGCGTAGCTCTACCAGTAGAAGTTAGTACTTTATCCTAAATTTAGAATCTTAGCTGTGGAGGGTTGTTCCGCATGCACTCATAAACCATTTACTTTTGTGTTGAGAATTCTAAGACTTATGCGTATTAGATCACTGGGAATTATTATTAATATTAATATTGCGTAATTATTTGCTATGTTATTTTGGGTATCGGGGTGTTACATCTACCACTGGGAACGGTCAAGTTATCGCAGACTAAAGTCTAAATCGGCTTAATTAATCTAAAAGGGGGGGTTTTATATGAAAAAGGTTTGAATACTGAAAAAGGTAATTAACTAAGAAAAACTAAGAAAAACTAAGAAAGTGGTTAAACTAATGATTTAAGTTTATAATAATGGAAAAAAGCAGTACTTATCATGATAACGTGAATCCCCAATATGGATGACAATAATAAGTCGAAGGTTTGGTTGTTTTGACTATTGTAGGAATTTAAGTCTAGGATACCCTAACATGTGCAATTTATGGTTGTGAACTAGGATATGGTCCTCCTAATTCCAATCCTAAATCGTTTGGTCCACAATCTAGAATCGGTAAACCCTTCCCAATCAATATTGTAATGGCTCTTTTACTATCGGTCACTATTGGTCAAAGTAACCCCTTAACACAACTTTATGGTCCAAGTCAAGCTAAGGTAGGTTGATTATCCTTTCGGAGTCTATCTGCTTTTGGTCTAACAAATACACCCAACCAAGTGAATTCAAATCGCCACAACAACAAAAATCAGAAAAGAACCATAAACGACATTCAATTAATCAAAAACAAACCAATAAACATTAATTGCAAAATATCATCCATAAAGGTTCATCTATCATGACAAGCACTACTAATAGACTACTCACTCATAATGAAAACAAAAACATAAACAAAAGTGGACATCGACATGATACCGACAGTACAACGATAGATGATCGGAGATCGACTTCCGCAGTGTATCGGCACCTTTCGTACTCTCACTCTCGTTCCTCCCTCGTGTATTGCACTTCGAACATACATATCTAGAACTGAAGGAGGAGGCTGATATTTAAAGAAAAACGACCAGGCTCCATCTGGCGATCGCCAGACTGCCCACTTGGCGACGCCAAACACTTAATTTAACCCTAATCTTCAACTCAGTCGAACTTGGCGGCGCCAAATAGAGGACTTCGCGATCGCCAAGTGTCTTCTGTGTTGACTTTGTGCATTTTTCACGTTTTCTCGCCTTTTTCCGTACTTTTCCGTTCCACGGCCTCCAAATCCTTCACAAGCAATAATAAGCTCAGTTAGTGCATGAAATGATCATAAACAGGTGAGAAATGGGGTAAAGTCATACGATTACGCGCAACCAAAACATGTATAATTTTGGTGTTATCACAAATACAGGATTCGGTTTGAGGGATCGTGCGAGTTTCGTGTTTTTGATATCTTTGCGATCCAGGTGGATTACACTTACTTACATTTTATTGTATGGTATGTATTGTATGCATGATAGCGTATGTGAAAGGGATCCACATGCCCTTGATGAGTTGTGGGGGCCGACCTGTGTCCTAACTGACGGGAGAAAGGGAAACCACATGCCCTTGATGAGTTGTGGGGGCCGACCCGTGTCCTAACTGACGGGAGAAAGGGAAACCACATGCCCTTGGTGAGTTGTGGGGGCCGACCCGTGTCCAAACTGACGGGCGATTAAATATCGATCTCATGAGAGTCGGGTGTCTGATGTGTTTGATAATTATTGATATGCTTGATGTGAATGATGTTGATTGTGTTGGTACCTGTTATGGTACAGTCTGTGCTATGTGGTAAGATGTAGGTGGTGCTAGCTTACTAAGCTTTATGCTTACCCCGTTGTTCTTTGCTCTTTTAGTGGCAGGTACGTCCTCGAAGGACAAAGGAAAGGCTCCCGTGTGAGGCTCCGGTGACCCAACAATTCAGTCTAAGCATAAGGACTTATGAATGATGTTATTTGGAAGAATGAAATAATTTCTTGGTTTTGACATGTAAACGCTTTAGTTGGATTTTGTTTAAACAATGTTTATGATTCTCAAGTACTTGATCTATGTTTTTCTTAAACTTTATGACGTATGAGTTGTTTTTAAATGAAAGGTTTTTGGACAAGCTTCCGCAACTAATTATCTTTTGTCAAATCATTGGTTACTTCGCAAAAAAAGTTGTATTTTGGAATATGAGTGTTACACCTGGTTAGCCTAAGTGCCTGTCTAAGGGCCTCCTTAGGTCCGTGTCATCAATCTGATATTGCCAACTTGCACAAGTGGGAGTCTGTTAGCAATTATGTGCATAAGTTGACAAACCGTTTGATCGCACATCCAACGTTATAAGACACTTGAGGGTCACACCTGTGAGGACCTATAATTCGGATAGTAAATTAACCCTAGTTTGGAGAGTTTGGTTTTATAATAGTAAATTATAAAACAGTTGGGTGTTTTCTGTAAAAACCCCAAAGTAAAAGGTTTCAGATAATTAATTAATGTTATATATATTTATTAGTTAAATAAATATATAATAACAAATTAATTGGTTTATAATTATCTAGAAATTATTATATGGAAAATATAATAATAGTAAAATATTCTTTCTTAGAAAAAAAGAAAGGATAAGATAATTATGGTAAGTATTCTTTCTTAGAGAGAAAGAAAGAATACAGATAACTATGGAAGCTATCTGATATATGAAAGTTTTTCCATATAAATAGATATGCTAGGCCATCAGTTTTATTCACTGATTAATTCACCAAAAATAAACCTTTCTCTCTCCCTCCATTCTCTCTCTCTGTCGATCCACAACAAACCCGAAAACCAGTTTCGGTTTTCGTGTTTTCGTGTTTTCGTGTTCTTCGCGTACCGTTTGTTCGTGAGATGTTTGGGGTTAGATCCAGCTAGAAGGAATTCCGTTTGGTCGATTACGGGTGGATTTATCTCAAGCAATCTAGGTAATAATCCTAAACCTATTATTAGTTGTGTTAGTTAAATAAAATATACATGTGAATCATGTCAAGCGGACTCCTGTTGTTAGTATCCATCTTTGGTGGATGAGAGCTTCTTTTCATCTTTCCTTGTTCACAAGCGGGACACAAGGTATCCTTTGAAAGACGAGTCTCAGGTAGTCCATTGACTAGGCGTTTTGAAACCGGCTTGTTCATATCTTTGAAATTCTGATGGCATAACTTGTGGTGCCACAGCCAACTATCCTCCTTAGACGCCTTGGAGAGCAGACAGACCGCATCTACTGGTTGAGAAAGTGCTTCAAACTGAGGGTGTGTCTAAGGGATTGAACGAAAGACGGTGGAATACAGATTGTCGTTTCTTCGTGCACTAAGAACAGCATTACCATCTTCATCGTTGACTGAACTTCCATATAAGAATTGTTTTACCCAGTAGCCATTGTCACAAAATTGGCTTGAGCTAAACATGTTGTACCCTAATCCCTCGACATACCGTACATCCTTGATGATGTATCTTCCATCGGTGATTTTCCCATAACCCAACATTGGCTTTGGAGTCTTGTTTTCCGTTTTGATGTATCCCTCGAACCTTTCATCGTAGTCGAAAAGGAAGGACCTTTGACCAGTCATGTGTCTATAAGCTCCAGAGTCTATGTACCACACATGACTAACCTGCAAAATGAGTTAAGCTTGTTTAAGGACCCATTGCCAAATGGGTTCCTTTGGGTTAGAGATAGATGAAATTGTCGGTGTAGTCCTCTTTTTGGATTTCTCCTTAGGCGCAGAGGACTTCACTGACGAAGAGGATTTGGATTCCCTCTTTTCCTTCCCTTTCTCTTTCGAGAACTGACATTAGAATTTGAGCATTAAGAGAATTAGCCACACCATAGCGCAAGAGATTATCAAACATAGAACACATGTCATTTCTAAAAGCATCAAAAACATTGTTCAAGTTACGATTAAAGTTTACAGACATGTTTGAATTAAATCCTACACTAGGTGGGGCATGGCCTAAACCCACATGGCTAGGACCATGCCTCTTAGGGAAAGCGGTAAACTGGTTGTTCCTTTCTTGATGATCATTTCTTGGTGGCTTCATATTCTTTCCACCATCTTTCCTTCTCCCATCCGCATTAAAAGCATGGTGTGAGTTAGAGGACGGTTTAGTAGAAATGGATTTGCCACCTTTTCCAGATGACGGTTTTGAAAAATTAGGTTTCGTGGAAGGGAAAGGTTGATTTGGTTTTAACCGAGATGTCTCACCCACTTCGAAGGTGCTAGAATTAAAGTCAAGACCTTTAATGGGTTTGACTGAGGCACGAGCATCATTAGATTTTGAATTCTTGTTCTGGAGTCCCTTAGGTGCGTGAGGCTTAACTGACTTCTTCTTGTCAGTATCTACACATTTTTCACCCTTGGGATTATTTTTCTCAGAACCTGAAGCTTGTGACTCAGTAGACTTCTCAGGTTTGAAAACAACAAATTTCTTTCTCTTATCCTATGGTGGGAGATAAGGGATTCCTCATCATCTTCAAAATCCACGAAGTAAAAATTTTCAAAATTACACTTTCTTTTTCAAGAGAGAGATTGACACATCTTGATTGACAAAGGTTTGGCGATACATCATCTCTTTTTCATAGAAGAATTCCTTTTCTATTTCAAACTGAACTTCTTGGATGATGAGTCACTTTTGAAGATCCGAAAAATTGTTTTTGAAAACAGTGAAAGAAGAATTTGTGGTCTCACACATTCCGAAGAAAGCCTAATTCTCTCGGCGTTAGCTTCGAGTAAGTCTTTTCCAGAGTGTTTATCAAGTTGTCTTTTTTTCTGAGATAATGACTCTTAAGATTCAGAATTTGATGTTGACAAGCATCTAGATCCATGGCTTTCAATCTAAGTCCAAAGACTTCCTTTTCTAGCTCAACTAGGTCGGGACTCTTAGTTGCGGAAACATCCATGGGTGGAATAACTAAGGTCTCCTCAGATAATTCAATTTCCCTAGTATCATAGCTAGTGTTCAAATCGGCATAATTGATTGGTGGCATTGCTACACAAGGGGTTCTAGCCTTGATACCTTCCCAAGAAGGGTCGGTATTGGTTGGATCTCTAGCGGGAATGAAGATAGGTCCATTGGCAACGGGACTGGTGGGAGGACTGCTAGTGGTGCTGTTTGACGGACTAGTGGTTCTAGTGATGGTCTCACCATTGATGACTTCGGTGTAGGTGATAGTCTGTCTAACAAATTCCTCGGTAACATGTCCTCCTACAAAGGCTGGTTTAGGTTTGGAAGCGGCCATATCCTCAAATCTGTATAGATTCGAAGGTGCTTTTTCCAAAACATGATATTCGGCAAGTCCTAGTCCGGGTCTAGCTTTGTAAAAAGGATTTTTGTTGGCATGCATGGCGAGGATACTCAGAGTCTGTTCAGATTATCCTCTTTTGAAATTGTTGTCTTCGAGCTCCTGGATTTTTGTGAAAAGTTTAGTTCTTTCCTCAGAAAGTAACTGAAATTTGATTGAGAGCTCCCCATGATTACTATTTAGTTCATCATCGGATTTTTGAAGAGACAACAATTTATTTGACAAATTCGACTCTCTAATACCAGACTCAAGTACCTCTCGATTATAATTCAATGTCAAGTCTTCGAGAGAGCTCTTATAAACAGCACTGTCGATTCTAAATTTCGTGACAAGAGTTCTTTCCGTTTGCAGATATCTCTCTAAGTCACAAATTTTAGCTTCTAACAGTGAGACAGTATCAGTCAAATCAGGAATAGAGGATACCTCAAAAGCATCGTTATCGTAGTGAGTGCTAGGACCAACACCATCAGGTCCTTCAAAGTCTGCCATCAGGTAGTGTCCTCTCACCAGCTGATCCTCCTCATCTGAGCTTTCCTCTTCACATACCCAGTTTTCCTCCTCTACCAGCAGAGCAACCCCCTTTTCTTTCTTCCTCATCAAGGCAGCCTTCTTCTCAAAGTAAGCTGCATCCTTGTACTTCACTATACACTATTTGGAGTAGTGTCCCAGTTTGCCGCACTTGTAGCAAGTGGGGCCTTGCCCATCAGATCTGGGAAGTGGGGCTTGCTGAGGAGTGGGGGTTTGGTTGTTGGATTTCTGTGGCTGACTTGACTTTTTACCACCTTGGTTAGTGGGAACTGGATGATTTTCACTAAGGGATTGTCTGTTGAAGCTGCTCCCATGTTGATCTGGCCCACGATGGTCACTTCCGTTGAAATTTCCGTTTCCATGCTTGATCCTCTGTCGGACCAACAGTCGCTTCTTCCTTGCTCGTACCCAAACTCAGATCCTTGTTCGTTTCTTCCACCTTCAAATCTACTTCCATAGCCGCTCTCATATCCTTGCCTATTGAATCCTGAATCATGACCATACTATCTGGAATTTCCCCGAAAGTTGTAGTCGCGATTCTGTCCGCGCCAACTGCCCTGATAGTTGGAACCTCCTTGAAAGTTTATGTAAGAGCTATCGCGTTGGTGGTTGCTTCTTCCTTGATCAAACGACTGATATATTTCTCCATGTCGATATCCTCCTCTACCCTGTTCTTTGAACGGATATCTGCCAGTAGATTGATGTCCACCTCTTCCTTGACCCATCCGGTTTCCACCTTGAAACCCTAAACCTCTAGAACTAGTAAGTCCTCGATTTGCATTCAGCCTTTGCACGTTGTGCGAGATCAAGGCAAGGGATTCATTCATGTTGAATAATTCTTCATCCGAGATGGTGATGATCATAGGGTCATCCGGGTGTTGCATGCCTTGGTTGAAGTTCTGGTTGAACTCATGGTTGAAGTCTTCCGGATGTTGAGGAAGAGACATGTTGTTAAAGGAGGTTGGTTGCATTGGAGCAGAATTGGGTCCTCCAAAGGGTAGCGTAGCGAGTGCCAGAGGATCAATTGCTCTTTTCGATCTGCCACCAGTGATGAACTCCTCATGTTGTACCATCATGCTGAAAAGGTCATGTAGTCCCATTGCTCCCAGATTCCTGTTCAGCTGAATGTTGATGGGCATGTTTTGCCATTCTTGAGTGAGGTTTTTCAGGAACTTGACATTGACCTCGTACTTTCTCTTCTCCACACCCAATCTTCGGAGATCATTGACAAACGAGTTCAGACGTTGGTAAGATTCTGTCAGAGATTCGTTCTCTCTAGCTCATAATCCTTCGTAGGCATTCAGTGCACTCTCCTTTTGGCTTTCTAAGGTCGTGTCTCCGCCTTGCATTTGTTGTTCAATCTCCAGCCACACATCCCTAGCGTTCGTCAGGCTGTCCACTCGGGCATACATGTCATTAGGGGGTGCCATGATGAGGAGAGTAAGAGCACGTTTGTCTACGAGATGTCGTGCTATTTGTTCAGGAGAGTACATGTCAACCGGTTTTTCCACAACATAAGCTGGTAGAGCTGGGCATGTTTCCGTGCGAGGAACAGCTGCCATAGTGACGATAGGTCTGATCGGGTGTGACATCCGTCAATTTTTGACTTTCAGGTTAGCTACCCGTTTAATCCACTCAGTAGCGTTCCCGTAAGTGAAAAGGTAGAATTTAAGTTGCCTGAATAATCTAGGTAAAAGTTAGGCGAAAATCCTAAAAATCCCGGAAAATGCCCGAAACAGCCCGTACCGGCCCGGAAACGTCCGAAAATCCTATAATGCCAAAATTTGAGAACGAATTATATAAAATAAGGAATTTTGTTAAAAATATAAATAAACTGTTCCATATAGTCCAAAACTACTTTCGAAAAAGTCGGTTCCTACCGAAAACGCGAAAAACCCGATACTGCGTTTGAAAATGCAGTGTAGGAAATTAAAACAATGATAAAAAAAAAAAAAAAAACAAAAAAAAGGGGATTGGCCCTAGTTGGCCGGCCACCCCCCCCCCCATGAACCAATCTCTCTCTTTTTCTTTTGTTTCCAAGGATTAAATCATCATCATCTTTCTCTTTCTCTCATTTCATTCAAAACTCTCTCTCTCTAAAATTCATTCTCTCCATCCTCTCTCTAAAAATCCAGCAAACTTTCACATTCAAATCAGATTCTTTGAAGATTAAAACACCCTTCCAAGATTAAAGTATCATCATCTCAAAGGTAAGAGCATTGTGTATGTGTTAAACCTCATTTTTGGGCATCTTGAGCTTCATTTTCGTATTTTCTTGAGGTTTTAACCTACTTTTATGGTTTCTTAATCCTCTTGATGTTTGGGAAGGAGATTTAGCCGTAGAAATGTTTGAAAACAATCTAAGAAGGTGAAAATCCGTGATTTCCCCATAAGAACACAAGATAGGAATCGAAAAATCGTTTATGTGATGTTGTTGACCATCATTCTTGGGCTAAACTTCATGGATAGTTCATGCATGAGTCTTGATGGTACCAAAACATGTTTAGTTTATTTTTCACTTGTATAATCTGATTTGGGGGTAAAATAGCAAGAAAAACCCCAAAAGTTTATGATTTTATGTGTTTTGGTGGTAAAAATGGTGTTGGATTCTTGACAGATTCTGTCAATGTTTTTGCATATAGTTTACACGACCCAAAAAGGGTTTTCTCGAACTCATTTCTTCATGAAATTTTTATGGATTGATATTTAAAGTGTTAGGGTTCAAACCCCACTGGATTTGTACAAAAACACCAAGATTTGAACCCAAACCATCATTAAACATTTTCGTGTGCAACAGCACTTGGTCAGGAAATTGAGTCATCTTTATGCATGTATAACTCTTTGATAAATCATCCAAAATGCAAACTTTTTAATTCTAAACTCAAGTACTCTGAGTTAGCTTTCTATAGAATCCAAAATCATGTCATTTGGTGGACTTTTGAGGCTTCAACCAATGAGATTAAGTTGGTGGTGTAGGCTGTCCCCTTGTGGCAGATTACACATGCACTACTTTAAGAGGTCATATCTCCTTCAAAAACCACCCAAATGACATGAAACTTGTTCCAAAAGCTTGGTATATGTGTTGGCTAGAAAATCTCTTTTGAAATTCGTAATTTGGTGGTGTTATGAATTATTTATGAATAAAACATCACTGAAAGGTATTCTGGAAAATGAGAAGGTACCACTGATTGTGCAAAAATGTTTAAAAATAGTAAAAGACCTCTAAAAATAATGAAATTTGGTGAAATTTTTCCTAACATCCCCAAAATCAGAGGGTAAGAATTTAAGGACTTATTATTTGGAGGACCTAAGTTCAAAGTGGTAATTTTTACAACTTAAGATTTTGGCAGATTCTGGAAATTTTATAAAATCCAAATTTATGAACTTTGAACCTTCCAAAATGTATGGAAGACTCCAAAATGTGATAAAATGAATTTTTACTATATTGGACTATATAAATAACATAATGGCATTATATGGATATCGGTACGATTTTTGAAATAGGGACCGTTGAACTTAGAACTTACGTTAAAAATTACGTGTTTGATAGGGCAAACATAGTTCGGAGCCGGGATTAGACCACGCACCATCACTTACGAAATCGCACTAAACGCTTGAGGTGAGTATTCACAGCCCCCGTTTTTACCGTTTTTACGAGTTTTGGGGTGAAAAACATGTTTATAAATGAATGTGAAAAATTGTGAAATTATTGCGAAATGAAATGAAATGAAATGAAATGTATTGTGAGCTAAATTTGAAATGTTATGCGGCATGATATATTGAGTAAAAGTCCCATGTTGAATACACTACTATTAACTCATTTCGAGCCAATGGTTATTGTGGATAGCGCTATTTGGTAGAGTGGACCCACCCTTGTTTACTGACGAGTATAGGGTGCACGTAATCATATGTGGTACTACACATGTGGGATTTAGTCCCACCGCTGAGGTAGTGCAGCGTCTACACATGTGGGGTTTTAGTCCCACCGTTGAGGTAGTTCGCGAGAACGCTCTACCCATGTGGTTCGCAACCACCTCTGAGGTAGATCGTTAGGGCAAATTGGTTTTAGGTTTAGTAGTGGCTCAAAGAATAAATACCATGCGATTAACATGACCCGGGAAATTTACTCACATGTTGGTAGTGAATGAACGGATTCACTCTAACTGTTTATAAAAATTTAGTGAATGAACGGATTCACTATAACTGTTTATAAAAATTTAGTGAATGAACGGATTCACTATAACTGTTTATGAAAATTTAGTGAATGAACGGGTTCACTATATCTTGTTTATGAAAAGTTGAGTGAATAAAAAGGTTCACTAAAATTGTTGCATTTAAACTGTTTTGTGCATATGAAAACCTGTGAACTCACCAACTCTCGTAGTTGACGCTTGTTTTAACATGCTTTTCAGGAAATCAGAAGGTGAATGAGAAAGCTTAGTTTTGAGCACTTGTAGACATCAATCAAGACTTAGTATTTTATTTTGTTATGTTTGTAATTTCAAACTTCCGTTGGTTGTAATACAATTTAAATTTTAAAAACTTTGGATATTTTGGAACGAATGGTTGATGTTGTTATCTCCTATCGCCTTGAAATCTTAGCTGTCGCACTTCGTGTTTCCGCTTTAGCGGGGTGTTACAGATTTGGTATCAGAGCCATAGGTTATAGAGAACATCGGTTTTTCATAAAACCAAGTACTATAACCAACCTTTTTCTAAGATAAGTTAAAACTTTTAAACATAGATTTTGAAGTATAGGAGAATTCAAATGCTTATACGATTAGGATAGGTGCTATTCTGATATATCATAGATAAGCGGAGCCTGATCACCTACGCTTAGCTATGATATAAGTAGGATAGGACTTATGAACTAAGCGTACTGTTAGAGAATAAAAGTTGGAGCCTTCGAAAATTTTTCCTGAAAAACATAAACCGTGTGAGTTCACATAAGCACATCATGATTCTGATATCTACTATAGCACTTACGCGTTTAAGCAAAGTAACGCCTTTGTTAAATACTCTTGCGTTAGCACTTAGGATGTCACTATTATTTGAATGCGCGTTAGTTAGTTATGCGGACACTGCAATCACTATGCCGAACACTATTACTTAGACTTCGGAGAAAAGACCCGTCTAGGCATTGCGATTCCGACATCGGAGTAACAAGCAAAGACGTTTCAATCGATCCACCTCCGAACCTCACAACACCTCATATGTGACAACTCAGAAGAGAGTTGCAGCAACCATTCGGAGTGGACTGGCGATAACTCATCAGGATAATGCAAGATCATTTCGTATTCTTTTGAGGATATTGATCAGTCATATTACTAGTATGACACAAGGAGAGGCTCGAACTATGCGAACATTCGCCGACGGACTACAAAATAGTCGAAGCAGGGCATCAAGATAGAATCGGGTCATAAATAAGTTGACAAAATTGGTGCATCTCTTGGAGGAATGTGCCACCAATGTTGTAGAGAATGCTATGACGGCAAGAAGGACGACTAGGAAAGTTGACTTGTACGGGGAAGTTGTGGAATACTTTTGGCAAAGTTGATCCTTTCGATTGTAACTCTCGTGAATTTGAAAGAATTTCAAAGTATACTTTTTGGTTGTCCCATTTAAACCATAGCTTGGGGGAGTAAAATATTTTAAGGATGCATTAGCATCAAATTTTGACCCTTTCAAATATGTATTATGTTTTTATGAAACTAATTTTTATTTAATCACAAAGATGTTCTTATCGATTTTATTTTAAGGAAATTGTCATAAATAAAATACAAATATTTTTAAAAAATTTATTAAAGACAACTTTTAATCAAACGTACATTTTACAAATGATTTAGAACCGCATTTTCCAAAAGAAACACACGTAGCTAGAAAGTGAACTGTGAGAATTAATCGATCAACATTGCTCAACTGATAGCCCAACAAGTCCAGGAAGTCGTACCTACCATAGTCACTCAAGTTACTATCGACCTTGTCGCAAATAGAAGAAATAAGGAAGTCATAATACCCATCGAATGGAAGGATGGTAATGCAAGAAAATTTGAGCACCAGTTAGAGGAAACGACTCGTGATAAATCAATCAAAAGTTGAAAAAGTAGTCAGAAATTTTGGAGCAAAGACCCAAGAAATCACAGAACTTGAAAAGGGAACACTTAATTGAGTATTCTAACGGGGAGTTAGTTAAGGCCAGCAAAGTAGTTAAGAAATGCATCCTAGGTTTAGCAGGAAAGGATTTTAGTATAGACCTAATCCCGATCAAGATAGGGAGCTTCGATATAATAGTTGGCATGGACTGGATGTCCAACCATCGAGCGACGATATGCTGTGCTGAGAAGATAGTTACGCTACCGCTACCCGATGGAAGTGTACTGGAAGTACATGGAGAGAAGCCGAAAAGGGACTTTAAGTTAGTGTCATTCATGAAAATGCGTAGCCATCTGAGAAAGGATTGTGTAGCATTCATGGCGCACGTGATAGACAAGAAAACAGAAGAGAAGTCAATTCAGGATATTCCAGTAGTACGTGAATTTCCTGAGGTATTCCCGGAAGAGTTACCCGGATTACCTCCGCCACGACAAGTAGAATTCCACATCGACTTAGTTCCAGGAGCAGGACCTATAGCAAAGTCGCCTTATCGACTAGCGCCATCCGAGATGCAGGAACTGTCTAACCAACTTCAAGAGTTGCTAGACAAGGGATTTATCCGACCCAGTTCTTCACCCTGGGGAGCCCCTGTGTTGTTCGTCAAGAAGAAGGATGGATCCTTCCGCATGTGTATCGACTATAGGGAGCTGAACAAGATCACCATCAAGAACCGATACCCTCTTCCGCGCATCAACGACCTATTCGATCAACTGCAAGGAGCAACGTACTTCTCCAAGATCGATCTTCGATCTGGTTACCATCAAATGCGAGTGCGTGAGGAAGACATCGCAAAGACAGCGTTTAGAACTCGTTATGATCATTATGAGTTCTTAGTCATGCCTTTTGGTTTGACAAACGCTCCAGCAGTGTTCATGGATCTGATGAACCGAGTGTGCCGACCATATTTAGATAAGTTCGTCATTGTCTTTATAGACGACATTCTAATTTACTCGCAAAGCAAGAAGGACCACGAGCATCATCTGAGGCTGATACTGGAACTACTGAAAGCCGAAAAGCTTTACGCCAAATTCTCAAAGTGCGAATTTTGGATCCGAGAAGTTCACTTTTTAGGTCATGTGGTGAACAAAGAAGGAATACACGTCGACCCAGCCAAGATCGAGGCCATAAAGAAATGGAAAGCCCCGAAAACACCGACAGAAACTCGACAATTTCTCGGTTTGGCAGGCTATTACCGGCGATTCATTGCAAATTTCTCCAAGATTGCGCAGCCGTTGACAACCTTAACACAAAAGGACGAGAAGTTCATCTGGGGAGAGAAACAAGAGGAAGCATTCCAGTTGTTCAAGCACAAGTTGTGCAATGCACCCATTCTGGCGTTACCCGAAGGAACGGATAACTTTGTGGTATATTGCGATGCTTCACATCAAGGCTTGGGATGTGTTCTGATGCAGAACAAGAAAGTCATTGCCTATGCATCCAGACAGTTGAAGGTCCACGAGAAGAACTACACCACTCATGACTTGGAGATCGGAGCAGTGGTGTTTGCCCTTAAGATTTGGAGACATTATCTCTACGGCACCAAATGCACAATTTTTACGGATCATAAGAGCCTCCAGCATATTCTCGATCAGAAAATGTTGAACATGAGGCAGAGAAGATGGGTTGAGTTGCTCAGCGACTACGACTACGAGATTAAATATCATCCAGGGAAGGCGAATGTCGTAGCTGATGCGTTAAGCCGAAAGGAGCGGGTAAAGCCTACAAGGTCACGAGCAATGGGAATGGTAGTGCAGACCAGTCTAAAAAGTCAAATAGTGGAAGCTCAAAAGGAAGCTCTGAAGGCTAACAACCTAAAGAAAGAAACTCTCCACAAGTTGGAAAAGGAGTTTGAGGAGAAATCGGATGGAGTCCGATATTTTAAGAATAGGATCTGGGTTCCAAAGGTGGATCAGTTAAGGGCACTGATCATGGATGAAGCTCATCAGTCGAAGTATTCGATACATCCAGGATCCGATAAAATGTACAAAGGACTGAAGGAGCATTACTGGTGGTCCGGTATGAAAAAGGATATCGCCACTTACGTGAGCAAATGCTTGACTTGCGCGAAAGTTAAAGCAGAGCACCAGAAACCGTCAGGACTTCTTCAGCAACCGGAAATCCCGGAGTGGAAATGGGAGCAAATATCGATGGATTTCGTGACTAAACTACCCAAGACTAAAAAGGGGTCATGATACGATTTGGGTAATCGTTGACCGGCTCACGAAATCAGCACATTTCTTGCCAAAAAGGGAGACTTATAGCATCGATAAGCTTGCGCAGCTGTATGTCGATGAGATTGTCATGCGACATGGAATCCCGATATCGATCATCTCCGATAGGGATAGTAGATTTACCTCACAATTTTGGCAATCGCTTCAAGCAACTTTGGGCACTCGTGTGGATCTAAGCACGGCTTACCATCCTCAGACCGATGGACAGACTGAGAGAACCATCCAAACACTAGAGGATATGCTACGTGCTTGCGTGTTAGAATTTGGAGGTACTTGGGACGATCATCTACCCTTAGTCGAGTTCTCCTACAACAACAGCTATCATGCCAGCATACAATGTGCGCCGTACGAAGCACTGTATGGACGCAAGTGCAGATCCCCACTCAATTGGTTGGAAGTGGAGAGAATAAATTGTTTAGGCCTGAAAGCTGAAAGTGGCCAGAGATCGCCAGAAAAGCTATGCCGATAATCGGCGAAAGCCGTTGGAATTCCAAGTTGGTGATAAAGTGCTACTAAAGGTATCACCATGGAAGGGGCTAATAAGATTCGGAAAGAAAGGGAAACTGAGCCCTCGTTTTGTTGGACCATTCGAGGTGGTAGAAAGAATCGGACCCGTTGCTTATAGGCTGGACCTACCCTTAGAGCTGAGCTCTATTCATGACACGTTCCACGTGTCTAACCTGAAGAAATGCCTGTCGGAAGAGACAGTAGTTTTGCCCTTGGAAGAAATTCAATTTGATGAGCAACTGCGCGCCTCGGAGGAACCAATTGAAATCCTTGACCGAGAAATCAAGCAGCTCTGGCGCAGCAAAATACCGATCATCAAGGTACGATGGAACTCCAGGCACGGACCTGAGTTCACTTGGGAGCGGGAAGCATTCATGAAAAGCAAGTACCCGCATCTCTTCACAGAAAACCCCGGCAGTAGCAGCAAGAATTAAATTTCGGGACGAAATTTCTTTCAACCGGGGGTAACTGTGACATCCGTCAATTTTTGACTTTCAGGTTAGCTACCCGTTTAATCCACTCAGTAGCGTTCCCGTAAGTGAAAAGGTAGAATTTAAGTTGCCTGAATAATCTAGGTTAGTTGCGTGAAAAAGTTAGGCGAAAATCCTAAAAATCCCGGAAAATGCCCGAAACAGCCCGTACCGGCCCGGAAACGTCCGAAAATCCTATAATGCCAAAATTTGAGAACGAATTATATAAAATAAGGAATTTTGTTAAAAATATAAATAAACTGTTCCATATAGTCCAAAACTACTTTCGAAAAAGTCGGTTCCTACCGAAAACGCGAAAAACCCGATACTGCGTTTGAAAATGCAGTGTAGGAAATTAAAACAATGATAAAAAAAAAAAAAAAACAAAAAAAAAGGGGATTGGCCCTAGTTGGCCGGCCACCCCCCCCCCCCCCATGAACCAATCTCTCTCTTTTTCTTTTCTTTCCAAGGATTAAATCATCATCATCTTTCTCTTTCTCTCATTTCATTCAAAACTCTCTCTCTCTCTAAAATTCATTCTCTCCATCCTCTCTCTAAAAATCCAGCAAACTTTCACATTCAAATCAGATTCTTTGAAGATTAAAACACCCTTCCAAGATTAAAGTATCATCATCTCAAAGGTAAGAGCATTGTGTATGTGTTAAACCTCATTTTTGGGCATCTTGAGCTTCATTTTCGTATTTTCTTGAGGTTTTAACCTACTTTTATGGTTTCTTAATCCTCTTGATGTTTGGGAAGGAGATTTAGCCGTAGAAATGTTTGAAAACAATCTAAGAAGGTGAAAATCCGTGATTTCCCCATAAGAACACAAGATAGGAATCGAAAAATCGTTTATGTGATGTTGTTGACCATCATTCTTGGGCTAAACTTCATGGATAGTTCATGCATGAGTCTTGATGGTACCAAAACATGTTTAGTTTATTTTCACTTGTATAATCTGATTTGGGGGTAAAATAGCAAGGAAAACCCCAAAAGTTTATGATTTTATGTGTTTTGGTGGTAAAAATGGTGTTGGATTCTTGACAGATTCTGTCAATGTTTTTGCATATAGTTTACACGACCCAAAAAGGGTTTTCTCGAACTCATTTCTTCATGAAATTTTTATGGATTGATATTTAAAGTGTTAGGGTTCAAACCCCACTGGATTTGTACAAAAACACCAAGATTTGAACCCAAACCATCATTAAACATTTTCGTGTGCAACAGCACTTGGTCAGGAAATTGAGTCATCTTTATGCATGTATAACTCTTTGATAAATCATCCAAAATGCAAACTTTTTAATTCTAAACTCAAGTACTCTGAGTTAGCTTTCTATAGAATCCAAAATCATGTCATTTGGTGTACTTTTGAGGCTTCAACCAATGAGATTAAGTTGGTGGTGTAGGCTGTCCCCTTGTGGCAGATTACACATGCACTACTTTAAGAGGTCATATCTCCCTCAAAAACCACCCAAATGACATGAAACTTGTTCCAAAAGCTTGGTATATGTGTTGGCTAGAAAATCTCTTTTGAAATTCGTAATTTGGTGGTGTTATGAATTATTTATGAATAAAACATCACTGAAAGGTATTCTGGAAAATGAGAAGGTACCACTGATTGTGCAAAAATGTTTAAAAATAGTAAAAGACCTCTAAAAATAATGAAATTTGGTGAAATTTTTCCTAACATCCCCAAAATCAGAGGGTAAGAATTTAAGGACTTATTATTTGGAGGACCTAAGTTCAAAGTGGTAATTTTTACAACTTAAGATTTTGGCAGATTCTGGAAATTTTATAAAATCCAAATTTATGAACTTTGAACCTTCCAAAATGTATGGAAGACTCCAAAATGTGATAAAATGAATTTTTACTATATTGGACTATATAAATAACATAATGGCATTATATGGATATCGGTACGATTTTTGAAATAGGGACCGTTGAACTTAGAACTTACGTTAAAAATTACGTGTTTGATAGGGCAAACATAGTTCGGAGCCGGGATTAGACCACGCACCATCACTTACGAAATCGCACTAAACGCTTGAGGTGAGTATTCACAGCCCCCGTTTTTACCGTTTTTACGAGTTTTGGGGTGAAAAGCATGTTTATAAATGAATGTGAAAAATTGTGAAATTATTGCGAAATGAAATGAAATGAAATGAAATGTATTGTGAGCTAAATTTGAAATGTTATGCGGCATGATATATTGAGTAAAAGTCCCATGTTGAATACACTACTATTAACTCATTTCGAGCCAATGGTTATTGTGGATAGCGCTATTTGGTAGAGTGGACCCACCCTTGTTTACTGACGAGTATAGGGTGCACGTAATCATATGTGGTACTACACATGTGGGATTTAGTCCCACCGCTGAGGTAGTGCAGCGTCTACACATGTGGGGTTTTAGTCCCACCGTTGAGGTAGTTCGCGAGAACGCTCTACCCATGTGGTTCGCAACCACCTCTGAGGTAGATCGTTAGGGCAAATTGGTTTTAGGTTTAGTAGTGGCTCAAAGAATAAATACCATGCGATTAACATGACCCGGGAAATTTACTCACATGTTGGTAGTGAATGAACGGATTCACTCTAACTGTTTATAAAAATTTAGTGAATGAACGGATTCACTATAACTGTTTATAAAAATTTAGTGAATGAACGGATTCACTATAACTGTTTATGAAAATTTAGTGAATGAACGGGTTCACTATATCTTGTTTATGAAAAGTTAAGTGAATAAAAAGGTTCACTAAAATTGTTGCATTTAAACTGTTTTGTGCATATGAAAACCTGTGAACTCACCAACTCTCGTAGTTGACGCTTGTTTTAACATGCTTTTCAGGAAATCAGAAGGTGAATGAGAAAGCTTAGTTTTGAGCACTTGTAGACATCAATCAAGACTTAGTATTTTATTTTGTTATGTTTGTAATTTCAAACTTCCGTTGGTTGTAATACAATTTAAATTTTAAAAACTTTGGATATTTTGGAACGAATGGTTGATGTTGTTATCTCCTATCGCCTTGAAATCTTAGCTGTCGCACCTCGTGTTTCCGCTTTAGCGGGGTGTTACAGATTTGGTATCAGAGCCATAGGTTATAGAGAACATCGGTTTTTCATAAAACCAAGTACTATAACCAACCTTTTTCTAAGATAAGTTAAAACTTTTAAACATAGATTTTGAAGTATAGGAGAATTCAAATGCTTATACGATTAGGATAGGTGCTATTCTGATATATCATAGATAAGCGGAGCCTGATCACCTACGCTTAGCTATGATATAAGTAGGATAGGACTTATGAACTAAGTGTACTGTTAGAGAATAAAAGTTGGAGCCTTCGAAAATTTTTCCTGAAAAACATAAACCGTGTGAGTTCACATAAGCACATCATGATTATGATATCTACTATAGCACTTACGCGTTTAAGCAAAGTAACGCCTTTGTTAAATACTCTTGCGTTAGCACTTAGGATGTCACTATTATTTGAATGCGCGTTAGTTAGTTATGCGGACACTGCAATCACTATGCCGAACACTATTACTTAGACTTCGGAGAAAAGACCCGTCTAGGCATTGCGATTCCGACATCGGAGTAACAAGCAAAGACGTTTCAATCGATCCACCTCCGAACCTCACAACACCTCATATGTGACAACTCAGAAGAGAGTTGCAGCAACCATTCGGAGTGGACTGGCGATAACTCATCAGGATAATGCAAGATCATTTCGTATTCTTTTGAGGATATTGATCAGTCATATTACTAGTATGACACAAGGAGAGGCTCGAACTATGCGAACATTCGCCGACGGACTACAAAATAGTCGAAGCAGGGCATCAAGATAGAATCGGGTCATAAATAAGTTGACAAAATTGGTGCATCTCTTGGAGGAATGTGCCACCAATGTTGTAGAGAATGCTATGACGGCAAGAAGGACGACTAGGAAAGTTGACTTGTACGGGGAAGTTGTGGAATACTTTTGGCAAAGTTGATCCTTTCGATTGTAACTCTCGTGAATTTGAAAGAATTTCAAAGTATACTTTTTGGTTGTCCCATTTAAACCATAGCTTGGGGGAGTAAAATATTTTAAGGATGCATTAGCATCAAATTTTGACCCTTTCAAATATGTATTATGTTTTTATGAAACTAATTTTTATTTAATCACAAAGATGTTCTTATCGATTTTATTTTAAGGAAATTGTCATAAATAAAATACAAATATTTTTAAAAAATTTATTAAAGACAACTTTTAATCAAACGTACATTTTACAAATGATTTAGAACCGCATTTTCCAAAAGAAACACACGTAGCTAGAAAGTGAACTGTGAGAATTAATCGATCAACATTGCTCAACTGATAGCCCAACAAGTCCAGGAAGTCGTACCTACCATAGTCACTCAAGTTACTATCGACCTTGTCGCAAATAGAAGAAATAAGGAAGTCATAATACCCATCGAATGGAAGGATGGTAATGCAAGAAAATTTGAGCACCAGTCAGAGGAAACGACTCGTGATAAATCAATCAAAAGTTGAAAAAGTAGTCAGAAATTTTGGAGCAAAGACCCAAGAAATCACAGAACTTGAAAGAGGAACACTTAATTGAGTATTCTAACGGGGAGTTAGTTAAGGCCAGCAAAGTAGTTAAGAAATGCATCCTAGGTTTAGCAGGAAAGGATTTTAGTATAGACCTAATCCCGATCAAGATAGGGAGCTTCGATATAATAGTTGGCATGGACTGGATGTCCAACCATCGAGCGACGATATGCTGTGCTGAGAAGATAGTTACGCTACCGCTACCCGATGGAAGTGTACTGGAAGTACATGGAGAGAAGCCGAAAAGGGACTTTAAGTTAGTGTCATTCATGAAAATGCGTAGCCATCTGAGAAAGGATTGTGTAGCATTCATGGCGCACGTGATAGACAAGAAAACAGAAGAGAAGTCAATTCAGGATATTCCAGTAGTACGTGAATTTCCTGAGGTATTCCCGGAAGAGTTACCCGGATTACCTCCGCCACGACAAGTAGAATTCCACATCGACTTAGTTCCAGGAGCAGGACCTATAGCAAAGTCGCCTTATCGACTAGCGCCATCCGAGATGCAGGAACTGTCTAACCAACTTCAAGAGTTGCTAGACAAGGGATTTATCCGACCCAGTTCTTCACCCTGGGGAGCCCCTGTGTTGTTCGTCAAGAAGAAGGATGGATCCTTCCGCATGTGTATCGACTATAGGGAGCTGAACAAGATCACCATCAAGAACCGATACCCTCTTCCGCGCATCAACGACCTATTCGATCAACTGCAAGGAGCAACGTACTTCTCCAAGATCGATCTTCGATCTGGTTACCATCAAATGCGAGTGCGTGAGGAAGACATCGCAAAGACAGCGTTTAGAACTCGTTATGATCATTATGAGTTCTTAGTCATGCCTTTTGGTTTGACAAACGCTCCAGCAGTGTTCATGGATCTGATGAACCGAGTGTGCCGACCATATTTAGATAAGTTCGTCATTGTCTTTATAGACGACATTCTAATTTACTCGCAAAGCAAGGAGGACCACGAGCATCATCTGAGGCTGATACTGGAACTACTGAAAGCCGAAAAGCTTTACGCCAAATTCTCAAAGTGCGAATTTTGGATCCGAGAAGTTCACTTTTTAGGTCATGTGGTGAACAAAGAAGGAATACACGTCGACCCAGCCAAGATCGAGGCCATAAAGAAATGGAAAGCCCCGAAAACACCGACAGAAACTCGACAATTTCTCGGTTTGGCAGGCTATTACCGGCGATTCATTGCAAATTTCTCCAAGATTGCGCAGCCGTTGACAACCTTAACACAAAAGGACGAGAAGTTCATCTGGGGAGAGAAACAAGAGGAAGCATTCCAGTTGTTCAAGCACAAGTTGTGCAATGCACCCATTCTGGCGTTACCCGAAGGAACGGATAACTTTGTGGTATATTGCGATGCTTCACATCAAGGCTTGGGATGTGTTCTGATGCAGAACAAGAAAGTCATTGCCTATGCATCCAGACAGTTGAAGGTCCACGAGAAGAACTACACCACTCATGACTTGGAGATCGGAGCAGTGGTGTTTGCCCTTAAGATTTGGAGACATTATCTCTACGGCACCAAATGCACAATTTTTACGGATCATAAGAGCCTCCAGCATATTCTCGATCAGAAAATGTTGAACATGAGGCAGAGAAGATGGGTTGAGTTGCTCAGCGACTACGACTACGAGATTAAATATCATCCAGGGAAGGCGAATGTCGTAGCTGATGCGTTAAGCCGAAAGGAGCGGGTAAAGCCTACAAGGTCACGAGCAATGGGAATGGTAGTGCAGACCAGTCTAAAAAGTCAAATAGTGGAAGCTCAAAAGGAAGCTCTGAAGGCTAACAACCTAAAGAAAGAAACTCTCCACAAGTTGGAAAAGGAGTTTGAGGAGAAATCGGATGGAGTCCGATATTTTAAGAATAGGATCTGGGTTCCAAAGGTGGATCAGTTAAGGGCACTGATCATGGATGAAGCTCATCAGTCGAAGTATTCGATACATCCAGGATCCGATAAAATGTACAAAGGACTGAAGGAGCATTACTGGTGGTCCGGTATGAAAAAGGATATCGCCACTTACGTGAGCAAATGCTTGACTTGCGCGAAAGTTAAAGCAGAGCACCAGAAACCGTCAGGACTTCTTCAGCAACCGAAATCCCGGAGTGGAAATGGGAGCAAATATCGATGGATTTCGTGACTAAACTACCCAAGACTAAAAAGGGGTCATGATACGATTTGGGTAATCGTTGACCGGCTCACGAAATCAGCACATTTCTTGCCAAAAAGGGAGACTTATAGCATCGATAAGCTTGCGCAGCTGTATGTCGATGAGATTGTCATGCGACATGGAATCCCGATATCGATCATCTCCGATAGGGATAGTAGATTTACCTCACAATTTTGGCAATCGCTTCAAGCAACTTTGGGCACTCGTGTGGATCTAAGCACGGCTTACCATCCTCAGACCGATGGACAGACTGAGAGAACCATCCAAACACTAGAGGATATGCTACGTGCTTGCGTGTTAGAATTTGGAGGTACTTGGGACGATCATCTACCCTTAGTCGAGTTCTCCTACAACAACAGCTATCATGCCAGCATACAATGTGCGCCGTACGAAGCACTGTATGGACGCAAGTGCAGATCCCCACTCAATTGGTTGGAAGTGGGAGAGAATAAATTGTTTAGGCCTGAAAGCTGAAAGTGGCCAGAGATCGCCAGAAAAGCTATGCCGATAATCGGCGAAAGCCGTTGGAATTCCAAGTTGGTGATAAAGTGCTACTAAAGGTATCACCATGGAAGGGGCTAATAAGATTCGGAAAGAAAGGGAAACTGAGCCCTCGTTTTGTTGGACCATTCGAGGTGTAGAAAGAATCGGACCCGTTGCTTATAGGCTGGACCTACCCTTAGAGCTGAGCTCTATTCATGACACGTTCCACGTGTCTAACCTGAAGAAATGCCTGTCGGAAGAGACAGTAGTTTTGCCCTTGGAAGAAATTCAATTTGATGAGCAACTGCGCGCCTCGGAGGAACCAATTGAAATCCTTGACCGAGAAATCAAGCAGCTCCGACGCAGCAAAATACCGATCATCAAGGTACGATGGAACTCCAGGCACGGACCTGAGTTCACTTGGGAGCGGGAAGCATTCATGAAAAGCAAGTACCCGCATCTCTTCACAGAAAACCCCGGCAGTAGCAGCAAGAATTAAATTTCGGGACGAAATTTCTTTCAACCGGGGGTAACTGTGACATCCGTCAATTTTTGACTTTCAGGTTAGCTACCCGTTTAATCCACTCAGTAGCGTTCCCGTAAGTGAAAAGGTAGAATTTAAGTTGCCTGAATAATCTAGGTTAGTTGCGTGAAAAAGTTAGGCGAAAATCCTAAAAATCCCGGAAAATGCCCGAAACAGCCCGTACCGGCCCGGAAACGTCCGAAAATCCTATAATGCCAAAATTTGAGAACGAATTATATAAAATAAGGAATTTTGTTAAAAATATAAATAAACTGTTCCATATAGTCCAAAACTACTTTCGAAAAAGTCGGTTCCTACCGAAAACGCGAAAAACCCGATACTGCGTTTGAAAATGCAGTGTAGGAAATTAAAACAATGATAAAAAAAAAAAAAAAAAAACAAAAAAAAAGGGGATTGGCCCTAGTTGGCCGGCCACCCCCCCCCCCCCATGAACCAATCTCTCTCTTTTTCTTTTCTTTCCAAGGATTAAATCATCATCATCTTTCTCTTTCTCTCATTTCATTCAAAACTCTCTCTCTCTCTAAAATTCATTCTCTCCATCCTCTCTCTAAAAATCCAGCAAACTTTCACATTCAAATCAGATTCTTTGAAGATTAAAACACCCTTCCAAGATTAAAGTATCATCATCTCAAAGGTAAGAGCATTGTGTATGTGTTAAACCTCATTTTTGGGCATCTTGAGCTTCATTTTCGTATTTTCTTGAGGTTTTAACCTACTTTTATGGTTTCTTAATCCTCTGATTTTGGAAGGAGATGTTTGGAAAGGAAAACAATTCTAAGAAGGTGAAAATCCGTGATTTCCCCATAAGAACACAAGATAGGAATCGAAAAATCGTTTATGTGATGTTGTTGACCATCATTCTTGGGCTAAACTTCATGGATAGTTCATGCATGAGTCTTGATGGTACCAAAACATGTTTAGTTTATTTTTCACTTGTATAATCTGATTTGGGGGTAAAATAGCAAGAAAAACCCCAAAAGTTTATGATTTTATGTGTTTTGGTGGTAAAAATGGTGTTGGATTCTTGACAGATTCTGTCAATGTTTTTGCATATAGTTTACACGACCCAAAAAGGGTTTTCTCGAACTCATTTCTTCATGAAATTTTTATGGATTGATATTTAAAGTGTTAGGGTTCAAACCCCACTGGATTTGTACAAAAACACCAAGATTTGAACCCAAACCATCATTAAACATTTTCGTGTGCAACAGCACTTGGTCAGGAAATTGAGTCATCTTTATGCATGTATAACTCTTTGATAAATCATCCAAAATGCAAACTTTTTAATTCTAAACTCAAGTACTCTGAGTTAGCTTTCTATAGAATCCAAAATCATGTCATTTGGTGGACTTTTGAGGCTTCAACCAATGAGATTAAGTTGGTGGTGTAGGCTGTCCCCTTGTGGCAGATTACACATGCACTACTTTAAGAGGTCATATCTCCCTCAAAAACCACCCAAATGACATGAAACTTGTTCCAAAAGCTTGGTATATGTGTTGGCTAGAAAATCTCTTTTGAAATTCGTAATTTGGTGGTGTTATGAATTATTTATGAATAAAACATCACTGAAAGGTATTCTGGAAAATGAGAAGGTACCACTGATTGTGCAAAAATGTTTAAAAATAGTAAAAGACCTCTAAAAATAATGAAATTTGGTGAAATTTTTCCTAACATCCCCAAAATCAGAGGGTAAGAATTTAAGGACTTATTATTTGGAGGACCTAAGTTCAAAGTGGTAATTTTTACAACTTAAGATTTTGGCAGATTCTGGAAATTTTATAAAATCCAAATTTATGAACTTTGAACCTTCCAAAATGTATGGAAGACTCCAAAATGTGATAAAATGAATTTTTACTATATTGGACTATATAAATAACATAATGGCATTATATGGATATCGGTACGATTTTTGAAATAGGGACCGTTGAACTTAGAACTTACGTTAAAAATTACGTGTTTGATAGGGCAAACATAGTTCGGAGCCGGGATTAGACCACGCACCATCACTTACGAAATCGCACTAAACGCTTGAGGTGAGTATTCACAGCCCCCGTTTTTACCGTTTTTACGAGTTTTGGGGTGAAAAGCATGTTTATAAATGAATGTGAAAAATTGTGAAATTATTGCGAAATGAAATGAAATGAAATGAAATGTATTGTGAGCTAAATTTGAAATGTTATGCGGCATGATATATTGAGTAAAAGTCCCATGTTGAATACACTACTATTAACTCATTTCGAGCCAATGGTTATTGTGGATAGCGCTATTTGGTAGAGTGGACCCACCCTTGTTTACTGACGAGTATAGGGTGCACGTAATCATATGTGGTACTACACATGTGGGATTTAGTCCCACCGCTGAGGTAGTGCAGCGTCTACACATGTGGGGTTTTAGTCCCACCGTTGAGGTAGTTCGCGAGAACGCTCTACCCATGTGGTTCGCAACCACCTCTGAGGTAGATCGTTAGGGCAAATTGGTTTTAGGTTTAGTAGTGGCTCAAAGAATAAATACCATGCGATTAACATGACCCGGGAAATTTACTCACATGTTGGTAGTGAATGAACGGATTCACTCTAACTGTTTATAAAAATTTAGTGAATGAACGGATTCACTATAACTGTTTATAAAAATTTAGTGAATGAACGGATTCACTATAACTGTTTATGAAAATTTAGTGAATGAACGGGTTCACTATATCTTGTTTATGAAAAGTTGAGTGAATAAAAAGGTTCACTAAAATTGTTGCATTTAAACTGTTTTGTGCATATGAAAACCTGTGAACTCACCAACTCTCGTAGTTGACGCTTGTTTTAACATGCTTTTCAGGAAATCAGAAGGTGAATGAGAAAGCTTAGTTTTGAGCACTTGTAGACATCAATCAAGACTTAGTATTTTATTTTGTTATGTTTGTAATTTCAAACTTCCGTTGGTTGTAATACAATTTAAATTTTAAAAACTTTGGATATTTTGGAACGAATGGTTGATGTTGTTATCTCCTATCGCCTTGAAATCTTAGCTGTCGCACTTCGTGTTTCCGCTTTAGCGGGGTGTTACAGATTTGGTATCAGAGCCATAGGTTATAGAGAACATCGGTTTTTCATAAAACCAAGTACTATAACCAACCTTTTTCTAAGATAAGTTAAAACTTTTAAACATAGATTTTGAAGTATAGGAGAATTCAAATGCTTATACGATTAGGATAGGTGCTATTCTGATATATCATAGATAAGCGGAGCCTGATCACCTACGCTTAGCTATGATATAAGTAGGATAGGACTTATGAACTAAGCGTACTGTTAGAGAATAAAAGTTGGAGCCTTCGAAAATTTTTCCTGAAAAACATAAACCGTGTGAGTTCACATAAGCACATCATGATTCTGATATCTACTATAGCACTTACGCGTTTAAGCAAAGTAACGCCTTTGTTAAATACTCTTGCGTTAGCACTTAGGATGTCACTATTATTTGAATGCGCGTTAGTTAGTTATGCGGACACTGCAATCACTATGCCGAACACTATTACTTAGACTTCGGAGAAAAGACCCGTCTAGGCATTGCGATTCCGACATCGGAGTAACAAGCAAAGACGTTTCAATCGATCCACCTCCGAACCTCACAACACCTCATATGTGACAACTCAGAAGAGAGTTGCAGCAACCATTCGGAGTGGACTGGCGATAACTCATCAGGATAATGCAAGATCATTTCGTATTCTTTTGAGGATATTGATCAGTCATATTACTAGTATGACACAAGGAGAGGCTCGAACTATGCGAACATTCGCCGACGGACTACAAAATAGTCGAAGCAGGGCATCAAGATAGAATCGGGTCATAAATAAGTTGACAAAATTGGTGCATCTCTTGGAGGAATGTGCCACCAATGTTGTAGAGAATGCTATGACGGCAAGAAGGACGACTAGGAAAGTTGACTTGTACGGGGAAGTTGTGGAATACTTTTGGCAAAGTTGATCCTTTCGATTGTAACTCTCGTGAATTTGAAAGAATTTCAAAGTATACTTTTTGGTTGTCCCATTTAAACCATAGCTTGGGGGAGTAAAATATTTTAAGGATGCATTAGCATCAAATTTTGACCCTTTCAAATATGTATTATGTTTTTATGAAACTAATTTTTATTTAATCACAAAGATGTTCTTATCGATTTTATTTTAAGGAAATTGTCATAAATAAAATACAAATATTTTTAAAAAATTTATTAAAGACAACTTTTAATCAAACGTACATTTTACAAATGATTTAGAACCGCATTTTCCAAAAGAAACACACGTAGCTAGAAAGTGAACTGTGAGAATTAATCGATCAACATTGCTCAACTGATAGCCCAACAAGTCCAGGAAGTCGTACCTACCATAGTCACTCAAGTTACTATCGACCTTGTCGCAAATAGAAGAAATAAGGAAGTCATAATACCCATCGAATGGAAGGATGGTAATGCAAGAAAATTTGAGCACCAGTTAGAGGAAACGACTCGTGATAAATCAATCAAAAGTTGAAAAAGTAGTCAGAAATTTTGGAGCAAAGACCCAAGAAATCACAGAACTTGAAAGAGGAACACTTAATTGAGTATTCTAACGGGGAGTTAGTTAAGGCCAGCAAAGTAGTTAAGAAATGCATCCTAGGTTTAGCAGGAAAGGATTTTAGTATAGACCTAATCCCGATCAAGATAGGGAGCTTCGATATAATAGTTGGCATGGACTGGATGTCCAACCATCGAGCGACGATATGCTGTGCTGAGAAGATAGTTACGCTACCGCTACCCGATGGAAGTGTACTGGAAGTACATGGAGAGAAGCCGAAAAGGGACTTTAAGTTAGTGTCATTCATGAAAATGCGTAGCCATCTGAGAAAGGATTGTGTAGCATTCATGGCGCACGTGATAGACAAGAAAACAGAAGAGAAGTCAATTCAGGATATTCCAGTAGTACGTGAATTTCCTGAGGTATTCCCGGAAGAGTTACCCGGATTACCTCCGCCACGACAAGTAGAATTCCACATCGACTTAGTTCCAGGAGCAGGACCTATAGCAAAGTCGCCTTATCGACTAGCGCCATCCGAGATGCAGGAACTGTCTAACCAACTTCAAGAGTTGCTAGACAAGGGATTTATCCGACCCAGTTCTTCACCCTGGGGAGCCCCTGTGTTGTTCGTCAAGAAGAAGGATGGATCCTTCCGCATGTGTATCGACTATAGGGAGCTGAACAAGATCACCATCAAGAACCGATACCCTCTTCCGCGCATCAACGACCTATTCGATCAACTGCAAGGAGCAACGTACTTCTCCAAGATCGATCTTCGATCTGGTTACCATCAAATGCGAGTGCGTGAGGAAGACATCGCAAAGACAGCGTTTAGAACTCGTTATGATCATTATGAGTTCTTAGTCATGCCTTTTGGTTTGACAAACGCTCCAGCAGTGTTCATGGATCTGATGAACCGAGTGTGCCGACCATATTTAGATAAGTTCGTCATTGTCTTTATAGACGACATTCTAATTTACTCGCAAAGCAAGGAGGACCACGAGCATCATCTGAGGCTGATACTGGAACTACTGAAAGCCGAAAAGCTTTACGCCAAATTCTCAAAGTGCGAATTTTGGATCCGAGAAGTTCACTTTTTAGGTCATGTGGTGAACAAAGAAGGAATACACGTCGACCCAGCCAAGATCGAGGCCATAAAGAAATGGAAAGCCCCGAAAACACCGACAGAAACTCGACAATTTCTCGGTTTGGCAGGCTATTACCGGCGATTCATTGCAAATTTCTCCAAGATTGCGCAGCCGTTGACAACCTTAACACAAAAGGACGAGAAGTTCATCTGGGAGAGAAACAAGAGGAAGCATTCCAGTTGTTCAAGCACAAGTTGTGCAATGCACCCATTCTGGCGTTACCCGAAGGAACGGATAACTTTGTGGTATATTGCGATGCTTCACATCAAGGCTTGGGATGTGTTCTGATGCAGAACAAGAAAGTCATTGCCTATGCATCCAGACAGTTGAAGGTCCACGAGAAGAACTACACCACTCATGACTTGGAGATCGGAGCAGTGGTGTTTGCCCTTAAGATTTGGAGACATTATCTCTACGGCACCAAATGCACAATTTTTACGGATCATAAGAGCCTCCAGCATATTCTCGATCAGAAAATGTTGAACATGAGGCAGAGAAGATGGGTTGAGTTGCTCAGCGACTACGACTACGAGATTAAATATCATCCAGGGAAGGCGAATGTCGTAGCTGATGCGTTAAGCCGAAAGGAGCGGGTAAAGCCTACAAGGTCACGAGCAATGGGAATGGTAGTGCAGACCAGTCTAAAAAGTCAAATAGTGGAAGCTCAAAAGGAAGCTCTGAAGGCTAACAACCTAAAGAAAGAAACTCTCCACAAGTTGGAAAAGGAGTTTGAGGAGAAATCGGATGGAGTCCGATATTTTAAGAATAGGATCTGGGTTCCAAAGGTGGATCAGTTAAGGGCACTGATCATGGATGAAGCTCATCAGTCGAAGTATTCGATACATCCAGGATCCGATAAAATGTACAAAGGACTGAAGGAGCATTACTGGTGGTCCGGTATGAAAAAGGATATCGCCACTTACGTGAGCAAATGCTTGACTTGCGCGAAAGTTAAAGCAGAGCACCAGAAACCGTCAGGACTTCTTCAGCAACCGGAAATCCCGGAGTGGAAATGGGAGCAAATATCGATGGATTTCGTGACTAAACTACCCAAGACTAAAAAGGGGTCATGATACGATTTGGGTAATCGTTGACCGGCTCACGAAATCAGCACATTTCTTGCCAAAAAGGGAGACTTATAGCATCGATAAGCTTGCGCAGCTGTATGTCGATGAGATTGTCATGCGACATGGAATCCCGATATCGATCATCTCCGATAGGGATAGTAGATTTACCTCACAATTTTGGCAATCGCTTCAAGCAACTTTGGGCACTCGTGTGGATCTAAGCACGGCTTACCATCCTCAGACCGATGGACAGACTGAGAGAACCATCCAAACACTAGAGGATATGCTACGTGCTTGCGTGTTAGAATTTGGAGGTACTTGGGACGATCATCTACCCTTAGTCGAGTTCTCCTACAACAACAGCTATCATGCCAGCATACAATGTGCGCCGTACGAAGCACTGTATGGACGCAAGTGCAGATCCCCACTCAATTGGTTGGAAGTGGGAGAGAATAAATTGTTTAGGCCTGAAAGCTGAAAGTGGCCAGAGATCGCCAGAAAAGCTATGCCGATAATCGGCGAAAGCCGTTGGAATTCCAAGTTGGTGATAAAGTGCTACTAAAGGTATCACCATGGAAGGGGCTAATAAGATTCGGAAAGAAAGGGAAACTGAGCCCTCGTTTTGTTGGACCATTCGAGGTGGTAGAAAGAATCGGACCCGTTGCTTATAGGCTGGACCTACCCTTAGAGCTGAGCTCTATTCATGACACGTTCCACGTGTCTAACCTGAAGAAATGCCTGTCGGAAGAGACAGTAGTTTTGCCCTTGGAAGAAATTCAATTTGATGAGCAACTGCGCGCCTCGGAGGAACCAATTGAAATCCTTGACCGAGAAATCAAGCAGCTCTGGCGCAGCAAAATACCGATCATCAAGGTACGATGGAACTCCAGGCACGGACCTGAGTTCACTTGGGAGCGGGAAGCATTCATGAAAAGCAAGTACCCGCATCTCTTCACAGAAAACCCCGGCAGTAGCAGCAAGAATTAAATTTCGGGACGAAATTTCTTTCAACCGGGGGTAACTGTGACATCCGTCAATTTTTGACTTTCAGGTTAGCTACCCGTTTAATCCACTCAGTAGCGTTCCCGTAAGTGAAAAGGTAGAATTTAAGTTGCCTGAATAATCTAGGTTAGTTGCGTGAAAAAGTTAGGCGAAAATCCTAAAAATCCCGGAAAATGCCCGAAACAGCCCGTACCGGCCCGGAAACGTCCGAAAATCCTATAATGCCAAAATTTGAGAACGAATTATATAAAATAAGGAATTTTGTTAAAAATATAAATAAACTGTTCCATATAGTCCAAAACTACTTTCGAAAAAGTCGGTTCCTACCGAAAACGCGAAAAACCCGATACTGCGTTTGAAAATGCAGTGTAGGAAATTAAAACAATGATAAAAAAAAAAAAAAACAAAAAAAAGGGGATTGGCCCTAGTTGGCCGCCACCCCCCCCCCCCCCCCATGAACCAATCTCTCTCTTTTTCTTTTCTTTCCAAGGATTAAATCATCATCATCTTTCTCTTTCTCTCATTTCATTCAAAACTCTCTCTCTCTCTAAAATTCATTCTCTCCATCCTCTCTCTAAAAATCCAGCAAACTTTCACATTCAAATCAGATTCTTTGAAGATTAAAACACCCTTCCAAGATTAAAGTATCATCATCTCAAAGGTAAGAGCATTGTGTATGTGTTAAACCTCATTTTTGGGCATCTTGAGCTTCATTTTCGTATTTTCTTGAGGTTTTAACCTACTTTTATGGTTTCTTAATCCTCTTGATGTTTGGGAAGGAGATTTAGCCGTAGAAATGTTTGAAAACAATCTAAGAAGGTGAAAATCCGTGATTTCCCCATAAGAACACAAGATAGGAATCGAAAAATCGTTTATGTGATGTTGTTGACCATCATTCTTGGGCTAAACTTCATGGATAGTTCATGCATGAGTCTTGATGGTACCAAAACATGTTTAGTTTATTTTTCACTTGTATAATCTGATTTGGGGGTAAAATAGCAAGGAAAACCCCAAAAGTTTATGATTTTATGTGTTTTGGTGGTAAAAATGGTGTTGGATTCTTGACAGATTCTGTCAATGTTTTTGCATATAGTTTACACGACCCAAAAAGGGTTTTCTCGAACTCATTTCTTCATGAAATTTTTATGGATTGATATTTAAAGTGTTAGGGTTCAAACCCCACTGGATTTGTACAAAAACACCAAGATTTGAACCCAAACCATCATTAAACATTTTCGTGTGCAACAGCACTTGGTCAGGAAATTGAGTCATCTTTATGCATGTATAACTCTTTGATAAATCATCCAAAATGCAAACTTTTTAATTCTAAACTCAAGTACTCTGAGTTAGCTTTCTATAGAATCCAAAATCATGTCATTTGGTGTACTTTTGAGGCTTCAACCAATGAGATTAAGTTGGTGGTGTAGGCTGTCCCCTTGTGGCAGATTACACATGCACTACTTTAAGAGGTCATATCTCCCTCAAAAACCACCCAAATGACATGAAACTTGTTCCAAAAGCTTGGTATATGTGTTGGCTAGAAAATCTCTTTTGAAATTCGTAATTTGGTGGTGTTATGAATTATTTATGAATAAAACATCACTGAAAGGTATTCTGGAAAATGAGAAGGTACCACTGATTGTGCAAAAATGTTTAAAAATAGTAAAAGACCTCTAAAAATAATGAAATTTGGTGAAATTTTTCCTAACATCCCCAAAATCAGAGGGTAAGAATTTAAGGACTTATTATTTGGAGGACCTAAGTTCAAAGTGGTAATTTTTACAACTTAAGATTTTGGCAGATTCTGGAAATTTTATAAAATCCAAATTTATGAACTTTGAACCTTCCAAAATGTATGGAAGACTCCAAAATGTGATAAAATGAATTTTTACTATATTGGACTATATAAATAACATAATGGCATTATATGGATATCGGTACGATTTTTGAAATAGGGACCGTTGAACTTAGAACTTACGTTAAAAATTACGTGTTTGATAGGGCAAACATAGTTCGGAGCCGGGATTAGACCACGCACCATCACTTACGAAATCGCACTAAACGCTTGAGGTGAGTATTCACAGCCCCCGTTTTTACCGTTTTTACGAGTTTTGGGGTGAAAAGCATGTTTATAAATGAATGTGAAAAATTGTGAAATTATTGCGAAATGAAATGAAATGAAATGAAATGTATTGTGAGCTAAATTTGAAATGTTATGCGGCATGATATATTGAGTAAAAGTCCCATGTTGAATACACTACTATTAACTCATTTCGAGCCAATGGTTATTGTGGATAGCGCTATTTGGTAGAGTGGACCCACCCTTGTTTACTGACGAGTATAGGGTGCACGTAATCATATGTGGTACTACACATGTGGGATTTAGTCCCACCGCTGAGGTAGTGCAGCGTCTACACATGTGGGGTTTTAGTCCCACCGTTGAGGTAGTTCGCGAGAACGCTCTACCCATGTGGTTCGCAACCACCTCTGAGGTAGATCGTTAGGGCAAATTGGTTTTAGGTTTAGTAGTGGCTCAAAGAATAAATACCATGCGATTAACATGACCCGGGAAATTTACTCACATGTTGGTAGTGAATGAACGGATTCACTCTAACTGTTTATAAAAATTTAGTGAATGAACGGATTCACTATAACTGTTTATAAAAATTTAGTGAATGAACGGATTCACTATAACTGTTTATGAAAATTTAGTGAATGAACGGGTTCACTATATCTTGTTTATGAAAAGTTAAGTGAATAAAAAGGTTCACTAAAATTGTTGCATTTAAACTGTTTTGTGCATATGAAAACCTGTGAACTCACCAACTCTCGTAGTTGACGCTTGTTTTAACATGCTTTTCAGGAAATCAGAAGGTGAATGAGAAAGCTTAGTTTTGAGCACTTGTAGACATCAATCAAGACTTAGTATTTTATTTTGTTATGTTTGTAATTTCAAACTTCCGTTGGTTGTAATACAATTTAAATTTTAAAAACTTTGGATATTTTGGAACGAATGGTTGATGTTGTTATCTCCTATCGCCTTGAAATCTTAGCTGTCGCACCTCGTGTTTCCGCTTTAGCGGGGTGTTACAGATTTGGTATCAGAGCCATAGGTTATAGAGAACATCGGTTTTTCATAAAACCAAGTACTATAACCAACCTTTTTCTAAGATAAGTTAAAACTTTTAAACATAGATTTTGAAGTATAGGAGAATTCAAATGCTTATACGATTAGGATAGGTGCTATTCTGATATATCATAGATAAGCGGAGCCTGATCACCTACGCTTAGCTATGATATAAGTAGGATAGGACTTATGAACTAAGTGTACTGTTAGAGAATAAAAGTTGGAGCCTTCGAAAATTTTTCCTGAAAAACATAAACCGTGTGAGTTCACATAAGCACATCATGATTATGATATCTACTATAGCACTTACGCGTTTAAGCAAAGTAACGCCTTTGTTAAATACTCTTGCGTTAGCACTTAGGATGTCACTATTATTTGAATGCGCGTTAGTTAGTTATGCGGACACTGCAATCACTATGCCGAACACTATTACTTAGACTTCGGAGAAAAGACCCGTCTAGGCATTGCGATTCCGACATCGGAGTAACAAGCAAAGACGTTTCAATCGATCCACCTCCGAACCTCACAACACCTCATATGTGACAACTCAGAAGAGAGTTGCAGCAACCATTCGGAGTGGACTGGCGATAACTCATCAGGATAATGCAAGATCATTTCGTATTCTTTTGAGGATATTGATCAGTCATATTACTAGTATGACACAAGGAGAGGCTCGAACTATGCGAACATTCGCCGACGGACTACAAAATAGTCGAAGCAGGGCATCAAGATAGAATCGGGTCATAAATAAGTTGACAAAATTGGTGCATCTCTTGGAGGAATGTGCCACCAATGTTGTAGAGAATGCTATGACGGCAAGAAGGACGACTAGGAAAGTTGACTTGTACGGGGAAGTTGTGGAATACTTTTGGCAAAGTTGATCCTTTCGATTGTAACTCTCGTGAATTTGAAAGAATTTCAAAGTATACTTTTTGGTTGTCCCATTTAAACCATAGCTTGGGGGAGTAAAATATTTTAAGGATGCATTAGCATCAAATTTTGACCCTTTCAAATATGTATTATGTTTTTATGAAACTAATTTTTATTTAATCACAAAGATGTTCTTATCGATTTTATTTTAAGGAAATTGTCATAAATAAAATACAAATATTTTTAAAAAATTTATTAAAGACAACTTTTAATCAAACGTACATTTTACAAATGATTTAGAACCGCATTTTCCAAAAGAAACACACGTAGCTAGAAAGTGAACTGTGAGAATTAATCGATCAACATTGCTCAACTGATAGCCCAACAAGTCCAGGAAGTCGTACCTACCATAGTCACTCAAGTTACTATCGACCTTGTCGCAAATAGAAGAAATAAGGAAGTCATAATACCCATCGAATGGAAGGATGGTAATGCAAGAAAATTTGAGCACCAGTCAGAGGAAACGACTCGTGATAAATCAATCAAAAGTTGAAAAAGTAGTCAGAAATTTTGGAGCAAAGACCCAAGAAATCACAGAACTTGAAAGAGGAACACTTAATTGAGTATTCTAACGGGGAGTTAGTTAAGGCCAGCAAAGTAGTTAAGAAATGCATCCTAGGTTTAGCAGGAAAGGATTTTAGTATAGACCTAATCCCGATCAAGATAGGGAGCTTCGATATAATAGTTGGCATGGACTGGATGTCCAACCATCGAGCGACGATATGCTGTGCTGAGAAGATAGTTACGCTACCGCTACCCGATGGAAGTGTACTGGAAGTACATGGAGAGAAGCCGAAAAGGGACTTTAAGTTAGTGTCATTCATGAAAATGCGTAGCCATCTGAGAAAGGATTGTGTAGCATTCATGGCGCACGTGATAGACAAGAAAACAGAAGAGAAGTCAATTCAGGATATTCCAGTAGTACGTGAATTTCCTGAGGTATTCCCGGAAGAGTTACCCGGATTACCTCCGCCACGACAAGTAGAATTCCACATCGACTTAGTTCCAGGAGCAGGACCTATAGCAAAGTCGCCTTATCGACTAGCGCCATCCGAGATGCAGGAACTGTCTAACCAACTTCAAGAGTTGCTAGACAAGGGATTTATCCGACCCAGTTCTTCACCCTGGGGAGCCCCTGTGTTGTTCGTCAAGAAGAAGGATGGATCCTTCCGCATGTGTATCGACTATAGGGAGCTGAACAAGATCACCATCAAGAACCGATACCCTCTTCCGCGCATCAACGACCTATTCGATCAACTGCAAGGAGCAACGTACTTCTCCAAGATCGATCTTCGATCTGGTTACCATCAAATGCGAGTGCGTGAGGAAGACATCGCAAAGACAGCGTTTAGAACTCGTTATGATCATTATGAGTTCTTAGTCATGCCTTTTGGTTTGACAAACGCTCCAGCAGTGTTCATGGATCTGATGAACCGAGTGTGCCGACCATATTTAGATAAGTTCGTCATTGTCTTTATAGACGACATTCTAATTTACTCGCAAAGCAAGGAGGACCACGAGCATCATCTGAGGCTGATACTGGAACTACTGAAAGCCGAAAAGCTTTACGCCAAATTCTCAAAGTGCGAATTTTGGATCCGAGAAGTTCACTTTTTAGGTCATGTGGTGAACAAAGAAGGAATACACGTCGACCCAGCCAAGATCGAGGCCATAAAGAAATGGAAAGCCCCGAAAACACCGACAGAAACTCGACAATTTCTCGGTTTGGCAGGCTATTACCGGCGATTCATTGCAAATTTCTCCAAGATTGCGCAGCCGTTGACAACCTTAACACAAAAGGACGAGAAGTTCATCTGGGGAGAGAAACAAGAGGAAGCATTCCAGTTGTTCAAGCACAAGTTGTGCAATGCACCCATTCTGGCGTTACCCGAAGGAACGGATAACTTTGTGGTATATTGCGATGCTTCACATCAAGGCTTGGGATGTGTTCTGATGCAGAACAAGAAAGTCATTGCCTATGCATCCAGACAGTTGAAGGTCCACGAGAAGAACTACACCACTCATGACTTGGAGATCGGAGCAGTGGTGTTTGCCCTTAAGATTTGGAGACATTATCTCTACGGCACCAAATGCACAATTTTTACGGATCATAAGAGCCTCCAGCATATTCTCGATCAGAAAATGTTGAACATGAGGCAGAGAAGATGGGTTGAGTTGCTCAGCGACTACGACTACGAGATTAAATATCATCCAGGGAAGGCGAATGTCGTAGCTGATGCGTTAAGCCGAAAGGAGCGGGTAAAGCCTACAAGGTCACGAGCAATGGGAATGGTAGTGCAGACCAGTCTAAAAAGTCAAATAGTGGAAGCTCAAAAGGAAGCTCTGAAGGCTAACAACCTAAAGAAAGAAACTCTCCACAAGTTGGAAAAGGAGTTTGAGGAGAAATCGGATGGAGTCCGATATTTTAAGAATAGGATCTGGGTTCCAAAGGTGGATCAGTTAAGGGCACTGATCATGGATGAAGCTCATCAGTCGAAGTATTCGATACATCCAGGATCCGATAAAATGTACAAAGGACTGAAGGAGCATTACTGGTGGTCCGGTATGAAAAAGGATATCGCCACTTACGTGAGCAAATGCTTGACTTGCGCGAAAGTTAAAGCAGAGCACCAGAAACCGTCAGGACTTCTTCAGCAACCGGAAATCCCGGAGTGGAAATGGGAGCAAATATCGATGGATTTCGTGACTAAACTACCCAAGACTAAAAAGGGGTCATGATACGATTTGGGTAATCGTTGACCGGCTCACGAAATCAGCACATTTCTTGCCAAAAAGGGAGACTTATAGCATCGATAAGCTTGCGCAGCTGTATGTCGATGAGATTGTCATGCGACATGGAATCCCGATATCGATCATCTCCGATAGGGATAGTAGATTTACCTCACAATTTTGGCAATCGCTTCAAGCAACTTTGGGCACTCGTGTGGATCTAAGCACGGCTTACCATCCTCAGACCGATGGACAGACTGAGAGAACCATCCAAACACTAGAGGATATGCTACGTGCTTGCGTGTTAGAATTTGGAGGTACTTGGGACGATCATCTACCCTTAGTCGAGTTCTCCTACAACAACAGCTATCATGCCAGCATACAATGTGCGCCGTACGAAGCACTGTATGGACGCAAGTGCAGATCCCCACTCAATTGGTTGGAAGTGGGAGAGAATAAATTGTTTAGGCCTGAAAGCTGAAAGTGGCCAGAGATCGCCAGAAAAGCTATGCCGATAATCGGCGAAAGCCGTTGGAATTCCAAGTTGGTGATAAAGTGCTACTAAAGGTATCACCATGGAAGGGGCTAATAAGATTCGGAAAGAAAGGGAAACTGAGCCCTCGTTTTGTTGGACCATTCGAGGTGGTAGAAAGAATCGGACCCGTTGCTTATAGGCTGGACCTACCCTTAGAGCTGAGCTCTATTCATGACACGTTCCACGTGTCTAACCTGAAGAAATGCCTGTCGGAAGAGACAGTAGTTTTGCCCTTGGAAGAAATTCAATTTGATGAGCAACTGCGCGCCTCGGAGGAACCAATTGAAATCCTTGACCGAGAAATCAAGCAGCTCCGACGCAGCAAAATACCGATCATCAAGGTACGATGGAACTCCAGGCACGGACCTGAGTTCACTTGGGAGCGGGAAGCATTCATGAAAAGCAAGTACCCGCATCTCTTCACAGAAAACCCCGGCAGTAGCAGCAAGAATTAAATTTCGGGACGAAATTTCTTTCAACCGGGGGTAACTGTGACATCCGTCAATTTTTGACTTTCAGGTTAGCTACCCGTTTAATCCACTCAGTAGCGTTCCCGTAAGTGAAAAGGTAGAATTTAAGTTGCCTGAATAATCTAGGTTAGTTGCGTGAAAAAGTTAGGCGAAAATCCTAAAAATCCCGGAAAATGCCCGAAACAGCCCGTACCGGCCCGGAAACGTCCGAAAATCCTATAATGCCAAAATTTGAGAACGAATTATATAAAATAAGGAATTTTGTTAAAAATATAAATAAACTGTTCCATATAGTCCAAAACTACTTTCGAAAAAGTCGGTTCCTACCGAAAACGCGAAAAACCCGATACTGCGTTTGAAAATGCAGTGTAGGAAATTAAAACAATGATAAAAAAAAAAAAAAAAAAACAAAAAAAAGGGGATTGGCCCTAGTTGGCCGGCCACCCCCCCCCCCCATGAACCAATCTCTCTCTTTTTCTTTTCTTTCCAAGGATTAAATCATCATCATCTTTCTCTTTCTCTCATTTCATTCAAAACTCTCTCTCTCTCTAAAATTCATTCTCTCCATCCTCTCTCTAAAAATCCAGCAAACTTTCACATTCAAATCAGATTCTTTGAAGATTAAAACACCCTTCCAAGATTAAAGTATCATCATCTCAAAGGTAAGAGCATTGTGTATGTGTTAAACCTCATTTTTGGGCATCTTGAGCTTCATTTTCGTATTTTCTTGAGGTTTTAACCTACTTTTATGGTTTCTTAATCCTCTTGATGTTTGGGAAGGAGATTTAGCCGTAGAAATGTTTGAAAACAATCTAAGAAGGTGAAAATCCGTGATTTCCCCATAAGAACACAAGATAGGAATCGAAAAAATCGTTTATGTGATGTTGTTGACCATCATTCTTGGGCTAAACTTCATGGATAGTTCATGCATGAGTCTTGATGGTACCAAAACATGTTTAGTTTATTTTTCACTTGTATAATCTGATTTGGGGGTAAAATAGCAAGGAAAACCCCAAAAGTTTATGATTTTATGTGTTTTGGTGGTAAAAATGGTGTTGGATTCTTGACAGATTCTGTCAATGTTTTTGCATATAGTTTACACGACCCAAAAAGGGTTTTCTCGAACTCATTTCTTCATGAAATTTTTATGGATTGATATTTAAAGTGTTAGGGTTCAAACCCCACTGGATTTGTACAAAAACACCAAGATTTGAACCCAAACCATCATTAAACATTTTCGTGTGCAACAGCACTTGGTCAGGAAATTGAGTCATCTTTATGCATGTATAACTCTTTGATAAATCATCCAAAATGCAAACTTTTTAATTCTAAACTCAAGTACTCTGAGTTAGCTTTCTATAGAATCCAAAATCATGTCATTTGGTGGACTTTTGAGGCTTCAACCAATGAGATTAAGTTGGTGGTGTAGGCTGTCCCCTTGTGGCAGATTACACATGCACTACTTTAAGAGGTCATATCTCCCTCAAAAACCACCCAAATGACATGAAACTTGTTCCAAAAGCTTGGTATATGTGTTGGCTAGAAAATCTCTTTTGAAATTCGTAATTTGGTGGTGTTATGAATTATTTATGAATAAAACATCACTGAAAGGTATTCTGGAAAATGAGAAGGTACCACTGATTGTGCAAAAATGTTTAAAAATAGTAAAAGACCTCTAAAAATAATGAAATTTGGTGAAATTTTTCCTAACATCCCCAAAATCAGAGGGTAAGAATTTAAGGACTTATTATTTGGAGGACCTAAGTTCAAAGTGGTAATTTTTACAACTTAAGATTTTGGCAGATTCTGGAAATTTTATAAAATCCAAATTTATGAACTTTGAACCTTCCAAAATGTATGGAAGACTCCAAAATGTGATAAAATGAATTTTTACTATATTGGACTATATAAATAACGTAATGGCATTATATGGATATCGGTACGATTTTTGAAATAGGGACCGTTGAACTTAGAACTTACGTTAAAAATTACGTGTTTGATAGGGCAAACATAGTTCGGAGCCGGGATTAGACCACGCACCATCACTTACGAAATCGCACTAAACGCTTGAGGTGAGTATTCACAGCCCCCGTTTTTACCGTTTTTACGAGTTTTGGGGTGAAAAGCATGTTTATAAATGAATGTGAAAAATTGTGAAATTATTGCGAAATGAAATGAAATGAAATGAAATGTATTGTGAGCTAAATTTGAAATGTTATGCGGCATGATATATTGAGTAAAAGTCCCATGTTGAATACACTACTATTAACTCATTTCGAGCCAATGGTTATTGTGGATAGCGCTATTTGGTAGAGTGGACCCACCCTTGTTTACTGACGAGTATAGGGTGCACGTAATCATATGTGGTACTACACATGTGGGATTTAGTCCCACCGCTGAGGTAGTGCAGCGTCTACACATGTGGGGTTTTAGTCCCACCGTTGAGGTAGTTCGCGAGAACGCTCTACCCATGTGGTTCGCAACCACCTCTGAGGTAGATCGTTAGGGCAAATTGGTTTTAGGTTTAGTAGTGGCTCAAAGAATAAATACCATGCGATTAACATGACCCGGGAAATTTACTCACATGTTGGTAGTGAATGAACGGATTCACTCTAACTGTTTATAAAAATTTAGTGAATGAACGGATTCACTATAACTGTTTTTAAAAATTTAGTGAATGAACGGATTCACTATAACTGTTTATGAAAATTTAGTGAATGAACGGGTTCACTATATCTTGTTTATGAAAAGTTGAGTGAATAAAAAGGTTCACTAAAATTGTTGCATTTAAACTGTTTTGTGCATATGAAAACCTGTGAACTCACCAACTCTCGTAGTTGACGCTTGTTTTAACATGCTTTTCAGGAAATCAGAAGGTGAATGAGAAAGCTTAGTTTTGAGCACTTGTAGACATCAATCAAGACTTAGTATTTTATTTTGTTATGTTTGTAATTTCAAACTTCCGTTGGTTGTAATACAATTTAAATTTTAAAAACTTTGGATATTTTGGAACGAATGGTTGATGTTGTTATCTCCTATCGCCTTGAAATCTTAGCTGTCGCACCTCGTATTTCCGCTTTAGCGGGGTGTTACATCGGGCCCTCACGGATTAACTTCATGAGGCTTTCATCGAGAAGGTCTAAGAAGTGGATCATTCGTCGCTTCCACTGTTGGTATTCGCCCATGACAAGTACTGGCGGGCGAGTTTCCGAACCTATGCTGATTATCTCCTTCGACATCTTGTTCTCGTAAAAAGATGATCTTCTTCGAATAGATAACTTGGTTAAAAGAAAAACTTTTGAAAAAGTTGTTCCTTCGAGCGCCTCGAGACACAAGTAGCTTTAACAAGTTTGGATTTTCGAAAAATGGCTAAGTCTCGAATTTGAGACGGGAAAATTCCCGGGCTCAAAGAGGCGAATCCGGACTCGGAAATTGGAATTTTCCGACTCGGAATTGGCTCAAGAAGTCTGACTCGGGAAATGCAGATTCCCGACTCGGAGAACAGTATTTCCCGACTCGGGAAATGGCAATTCCCGATTCGGAAAATAGGCTAGGTAAAATATCAGAGGAGCAAAACCCCGATTCGGGAAACCGATTCACCAATTCGGAAAACAAAGTTTTCCGATTCGGGAAACGGGTAATTTCCGATTCGGGAAACGAGACTAATATCCCGATTCGGAAAATTCAAACTGATGAACAGTTTGAGTAATCCGACTCGGAAAACCAGTCCAGAAACTCCGAAAATCAGCTCAAAAATCGACCAAAACTTTTAAAGGATCAGTGAAAGGAGTTCCAATTGTTGCAAAACTTGTGTGAAAACCTTTTGGAACCTCTTATCACTTAAAAACAATCCTAAAATAGCACTTTTAAGCTCAAAATGAGCCAAAAAGTTTGAGAAAAAAAAGTTTTCAAAAGCTTTTTGAAATAAATAAAAACACCAAGAATCTACCAAAAAGATGGCTCTGATACCAAATGTTTTTCCTAAGCTAATGAGAATCATGATGGAATCATTGCATAAGATAGATCTAGTGAAAGTGACAATGGAATGCTTGGAGAAAACTTGAACCCAAAGATAGTATTTCTTGATTGATAAGTTGGTGGCTACAAATGATGAGAGAATGTTTTGGGATCAACAACTAGCATTAAAATGAACCCTAACCCATACATTCTATATATAGGGTGTAGGAAATAGAAAATTACATGAATGGTCCTTGGAGTCTATGACTCCTTTAAAAGGACCCCAAAAGATAACTACACTAGACAAAACATAAACAAACTTAAAGAAATAACTGGATAGACCTTCGACTTCTTCACAACCCCATAAGAGGGTCTAACAGTTTTCCTTGTGAGGTTGGTTGTTTTGGTGTCTTTTTTGGGTTGTTTTGTGGTTGTGAGATGGTTGGTTTCGCGTCTGTCGTGTTGTACTGTTTCCGACTTTATTCTTCGGTTGGTGGTAATAAAGTTGCGTTTGCCGTTCAAAAAAAATAATTATAAAAATAAATGTAGTTTTATAAGTTAGAAAAAGAGAGAAAAAAAAAAGAGGGAAAAAAGTTCATCAAGGCCCGGGCCTCAAAGCCTAGGCTTTTTCTACATGTAACGGGCCCAGGTATCACACTCAAGGCCCGGCCCGGCCCGAATAGAAGCTTTGCTATCTTTTCCCCTATCAACAACCCTCAATAGTTAAGTGGCAACGCCATCTCAAGAATTTTTAATGAATCTCTTTTGTTCTCATTTACGCCTACCAATTTTCATTTCACCGAATTGACATTTAATCTCAAACATACTTTAAAACCCTTCGAAATATGGACCAAGTTTCTCTCATTGCCTCAGGATCATTCTCCCAAGAAAATAGCTTCGTTCACATATTCAAGGATAGCAACCTCTTCACCAAGATTATCCATTCGAACCCTCTTCTCCATTTTAAACCTTTTAGAAGAGGATCCATTTAAGCAAAGTCTTCCCCCCAATTAAGATGTTCCTAGCTTTCCAATTCGAAGACGAGTCTTGAATTTTTAAATGACCGGCTTCCAACTAGAAGCTTTGCTCATATTTTCCCCTATCAGCATCCCTCGATAGTTGAGTGGCAACGCTCCCTCTTTGCATTGAAGCCATTTCAAAACTCTTTTAATAAATCTTTTATGTTCTTCATTTACGCCTACGAG